>PVJH01014925.1:0-55350 GCA_004026705.1 Nesogale talazaci | reverse complement strand
GAAGAAGAGGTAAATAAAGAGGTACCCTTCACAATAGCCAAGCACAAATTGAAATATCTAGGGATATACCTGACTAAAAGAGCAAAAGATCTATATGAGGAAAATTATAGAGCATTATTATAAGAAACCAAGAATGACTTCAAGAAATGGAAAAATATCCCATGCTCGTGGATCTGAAGACACAATGTAATAAAGATGACAGTTCTACCCAAGGCACTATATAAGTTCAATGCAGTACCGATACAAGTACCATCATCCTTCTTCAAAGAAATGGAAAAAATGATTACCAGCTTCGTATGGAGAGGGAAGAAGCCCAAATTAGTAGAGAACTCCTCCAGAAAAAGGACATTGTGAGAGGGCTTGCCTTACCTGACTTTCGCACATACTATATAGCCACAGTGGTCAAAACACCGTGGTATTGGCATAATGATAGATACTCAGACCAATGAAAAGAACTGAAAATCCAGAAATAAAAGCACCAGCATACAGACAACTCATCTTTGATAAGGGCCCCAAAAGTATCAAATGGGAAACATGCCCTTTTCAACAAGTGGTGCTGGAAAAAATGGATATCTACCTATAGAAAAATGAAGCAAGACTCTTACCTCACTCCATGCACTAGAATAAATTCAAGGTAGGTCACAGACCTTGAAGTAAAACCCCAAACTATTAGGGCCATCAATGAGGGAATTGGGACCAACCAGAGAACACTGGCACAAAGATTACATAGGCTATCAGAAATAGGGAAGGACACAAACACAGTGGAGGCTCGACTAGACAAATGGGATATACTGAAGATAAAACACCTGTGCACATCAAATGACTTCACCAAGAGAGTAATAAGAGAGTAGACAGACTGGGAAAACATCTTTGGCAGCGACAAATCAGATAACGGTCTTATTACTAAAATCTACAATACCCTGATAGCTTGCAAAAAGAGCAAAGCTAACTGCCCACTGAGCAGGTGGGCAAAGGAGTTAAACAGAAGGTTCACAAAGGCAGAAATCAGAGTGGTCAATATATATATGATAAAATGTTCCCGATCATTAGCCATAAGAGAAATGCAAATCAAAATAACAATGAGATACCACCTAACACCCTCAAGCATAGCCCAACTCAAAAAGTCAGAAAGTATGCTAGAGAGGCTGTGGGGAGAGAGGGTCGCTTATACACTGCTGGTGGACCTGCAGGTATGTACAGTCACTATGGAGATCAATTTGGAGATATCTAAAACAGATGGAAATTGACCTACCATATAATCCAGCAATTCCCCTGCTGGCCATATACCCAGAAGAGGCAAGCACCAATCCACGACCAGAGATATGTGCCCCTATGTTCATCGCAGCACAGTTCACAATCGGCAGGAGTTGGAAACAGTCCATATTCCCATCAACTGATGAATGGATTAAAATATCTGTGGTACATACATACAATGGAGTACTATGTATCACTGAAAAGCAGTGATGAATGCATGAAGCACATCACCACATGGGAAGAAATGGAGGAAATTATGCTAAGTGAAGCTAGCCAAGTGCAAAAGGACATGTAAAATATGAATCGACTGAGGTAAGCGTAATAATTTTAAAATTAGAAAGGGGCATTGGGAAAAAGCTACTATATAGAGAAAATCCTGGGAGAAGGCCCAGATAGTGTGGCAGGGGCCAGATCAAATCTAGGGCTACATGTGGTAGCCGACTAGTGGGGGAGGGGCAAGGGGGGGCAGATATCGATGTGTAGAAAGGAAAGAGGGCACTAAACCATCAAAGGGGAGTGTATTGTTTATATCTTCACAGGGAAAGAGGGACCAAACTTAAACCTGGAGACCCAGGATGTGAATGCAGCATGACAGCATGGAGTGGAGAACCACTGGAAGGACATGAGAACACAACTCCAATCCCAACTATAGGGGCAACCCCCTCTCCACCAGAGGAGTTTGTCTTGGAGGTCAGCACTGAAGCTGAAGCTTGGGGAGTGAGATATGCCTGACCAGAGCACATAAGAACAAATAAAAATGGAGGAAGAGAGAATGATATGCATCCTGGCCCACCGAGCCTTTAGGATGACATTCCCACTCAGAACAACTAATGCACAAAGAGGACTATATGGCCGGCCCCACTATGAAATACGGCTACCCTCGCTGACCCAAGGCCTGTCGGGGCCAGGATGAAGAAATGGGATAAAGATTATACCCTGTCGGACACAACCACACCAATGCAAAGCACTATGAGTGTGCAATAGAGCGTAGAGTCACAGATGGAGTGCCAAGGATATACTTTGGGCCCAGGGTATGGCACCCTATGCTACTCAACCAGGGGACACTCCTGGAGGTTAACTATAGACCTTGAGTTTTATACAGATTTTTATATTGTTATTATTTTTATTATTCTTTTACATATATGTATAGCACATTGAGGGGTTTTCTTGCTGTTGTTGTCATTGTTTTATTTGCTTCAGCTGCTTCATTTTAGGAGGTCTCCTCCCTTTTTTTTTGCACATATTGTTATCTCTGCAGGTCTATCTGGACAAGATAGACTGGACAAAGAATCTTGAGGCAAAAATGGTAGGGCTGATTGTTCTGGGGTAGGGGACATGGGAGGGAGTGTGTGGAGAGGGAAAGGTGGTGATGTTGACCAGCTCAGGGAAAAGGGAATAACAATTGATACAAAATCAGTGACAAAGTGGGTGAGTGAAATCCAATAGGGATTGATTAAGACTAATGCAACAGAGAGAAAATACTGAAACCCAATGGAGGTTGAGCATGATAGTGGGACAAGAGGGAAGCAAATGGAAGTAGAGGAAGGAGCTGGGGGATAATGGGCATATACAGAGGTTCAAATATAATTATGTACATAGGTGCATATATTTATAAGTGACAGTGGAGAAATAGTTCAACGTGCATACTTATAGGATTAGTAGTAGGACAACAGATGGGCATTGGACCTCCACTCAAGTACTTCCTCAGTGCAAGAACACTTTGTTCTATTAAATTGGCATTCCAAAATGCTCACCTTTCTGACACGATCACAGAAGACAAATGTGTGCATAAGCAAAGGTGTTGAAGAAAGCTGATGGTGCCCGGCTATCAAAAGAGGTAGTGTCTGGGGTCTTAAAGATTTGAAAGTAAGGAAGAAGCCATCTAGCTCAGAAGCAACAAAGCCTACATGGAAGAAGCACACCAGCTTGTGGGATCACGAGGTGTCAAAGTGATGAGATATCAGGCTTCAAGAACTAAAAAGCATAACATTGCATGCTCACTTTCCTGATATGATCACTGAAGACAAATGTGTGCATAGGCTAATGTGGTGAAGAAAGTGGATGGTGCTCGGCTGTCAAAAGATATAGCATCTGAGGTCTCAGAGGGTTGAGTAAACAAGCGGCCATTCAGCTCAGAAGCAGCAAAGCCCATATGGAAGAAGCACACCAGCCTGTGTGATCACAAGGTAGTGAAGGGATCTGGTGTCAGGCATCAAAGAGCTAAAATTATATCATTATTAATGAGGGGAGTACAGATTGGGGACCCAAAGCCCATCAATAGGTGAAGTGACATCCTCTTGTCGAGGGGTTACAAGGAGGAGGTGAGCCATTTAAGATACAGGGTAGTAGCAATTATATGTGCAACTTTCCTATATTTCCTAAATGCTGCCTCTCACCCACTATCATGATCCCAGTTCTACCACAGAAATCCAGGTGGGCCAGGGGATGTACAGTGAAGTTGGAAACATGGGAAATTTATGATAGATGATCCCTCAAGACTAGTAATAGGAGTGGTAATACCAGGAGGGTGATGGGGTACAGGAATAGAAAGGGAGAACCAACTTCAGGGATCTACATGTAACCTTCTTTCTGGGACACGGACAATAGGGAAGCGAGTGTTGGGACACATGGGACAGTGTACAGTATGAAAATAATAACAATTTGTAAATTGCTAAGGGATCATGTGGGAGAAGAGGGAAGGAAGGGAAATATAGGGAGCTGTTACTGAGGGCCTGGATGGAGGGAGGATGTTTTGAGGCGATGATGGCAATAAGTGTGTAAATGTGGCCTGCATACAATTGATGTATGTATGGACTGTGATGGGAGTTGTATGAGCCCCCAGTAAAATGATTCATTAAAAAAAGAAGAAAATGCCCACTAGAATATTATTGAAAGGAAAAGCTTAATAGATTTTTCAATGATTTGTAGAGCCTATGGATTGATTTTCTCCATCTGGTGTAGTTATTTAAAGTTTTAAAATCTGATGACCACTGTTTTACCTTTGTGGTTCAGTATATTGGCTCCCTTACAAAACAGAAATATGAGTCAATATCTTATGAAATTTTAAACAAAATCCACAGAGTCTTCATTAAAAAAAAGAAGCATAATACATGGTGGATAGGGAACTGGTTTTGCCACCACGACAATGCATCTGCTCATACAACCATCTCAATGCACCAGTTTTGGGAAAAAAGAGAATACCTCCCTAGTCCCACACATCTGACTCCCCTGACCTCGCTCTGTATGACTTCTTTTGGTTTCTGTGAATGAAGAGGGACATGAGAAGACAGCGATGTGAAGACTTAGAGGTGAAGGAAAAAGCAAGGGAGGCGGTGTCAGCCATCCAACTACATGAGTTTGAAAATTTTTCCTAATAATGGAATCACAGATTTGACAAATACATTAAGTATAATGAAAAGTACTTTGAAGATGGTGAGGTTTTTTATAAAAAAATTTAAACACATAGCTTTGAAAATAATATTCAGTTTCTTTGGGGAACACTAGGTTACTCCCTCTTGCATATATAACGCCATTTATATGCCATAATTCTGGACATTTGCTATGATCGCTTCGAGTTTTCAGTGCTCCTATCACAGTAAACAAATAGTTACTAGAAAAAAACAGGGTGTGGCAGTCATGTGCTTATGTTAATTTCATGATTGAGATGTAGGGGTGGAGTCTGGCCTGTTAATCTGGAGATAGCCATGGAGTAGCCAATGAGGCCTCTGTGTGGGCATGGCTTTCTCCTGAGACTTCTGGATAGTCTCATGATATTTCCCTCATGAAGATGAGAAGCTATCTCCTCAGATGTTGGGAGTTAGGCTCAGAGACAATGAACTATGGACAAGACAAGATGGCAGTGTCTCAGAGCTGTACGAGCTGGAAGAGAAGCCACACGACCATGCCCTAATGGGACCAGACCTCTGAAGTTAGAGAAGCCACCTGGCGACCCCTGCCAGCACTGAGTTGCTTCTACCACCACTGGGTTCTGTTGATGGCCCCTGAACCCTGGAAGTGAGGAGCCATGAGGGGACTTCTGCCAGCACTGGGACTCTGTACCCACTGGCCTGTGACATCGTGAGTTCGAAAGAGACATTATAGACTGCGGACATAGGAGCTAATATCAGACTTGTGACTTTATACTGGACTGGGTTGGGATACTTTCTTTATGTCCTATTCCTCTTATATATAAACTGTACCATTATACCCATATGTGTATCTAGTCTACCTGGACTAATACACTGGGTTCACAACCCTAATCTCTGACAAAATTGACCTCAAAGTACAAACCATAAAGAGAGACAAGGATGGACACTATATAATGCTCAAAGTGTCAGTAGACCAGGAACCAGTAAGCATAATAAATATATACACATCTAATGAAGGACCCACAGAATTCATCAAACTATTCACAAGATAAAAAAGAAACATTGTATAATCATAAAAGGTGACTTTTATACACCATTATCAGAGAAAGGTAGATCAATGGAAAAGAAGCACAGCAAGGGGTCTTCAGAGCTGAACAATTAGGTGACTAGAATACATATGTGTATGCATATATGTATATGGTACATGTATATATATATCCATCCAAATGAAAAAAAATTCACAATTTTTTCAAGTGTGCATGGATTATTTTCCCAAATTGACCACTTGATGTGACACAAGTTGAGTCTCAGTAAATTCAAACACACAGTGATCACTCAGATTCTCCTCTCAAACAACTATGTCATATAGCTGGAAATCAACAAGAGGATGACCAGGAAAACAAGGGCAAACAACTGGAGGATGAATAATGATCTTCTGTGACATGGATGGATAGTAAATTTAATTAGAGGGGAAACTAGGAATTTTGTAGAAAAAATGAGAATGACAATGCTATATACCAAAATCTATAGGTCACAGAAAAAAGCAGTTATTAGAGGATATTTGATAGTGATTAATGCATATATGAAAAAGGAAGAGATGCTTATCCTTGATATGCTATCATAAAACCTTCAAAAACTAGAACAGAGCCAACAGAATAACCTTCCAATTGCAAAAGATGGGACCCAAAGCCCATCAATAAATGAAGCGACATCCTCTTACAGAGGGTTTGTAGCGAGGAGATGAGCCAGTCAAGGTACAGTGTAGTAGCAATGAAATGTGCAACTTTCCTCTGGTTCTCAAATGCTTCCTCCCACTGACTATCATTATCCCAATTCTGCCAGACAGATTCAGCTAGACCAGGGGAGGTACAATGGAATTGGAAATGTGGGGATTTAGGATAGATAATCCTTTGAGACGAGTGGGGAGTGGTAACACTGGGAGGGTGGAGGGATGGTGGAGTAGAAAGAAGGAACAAATTTCTGGGATCTACATGTGACCTCCTCTCTGGGGTGAGGACAATAGGGGTGAGTGAAGTGACACATTGGACAGTGTACGATATGAAGAGGGAATAATAATCTGTAAATTATTGGAAGTTCATGGGGGACAAGAATGGGGAGGGGGAAATATGGGGAGTTGGAATTAAAAAAATAAATATCTAGGGGAAAGAGGGAGAGAGGAGCTCATGCTGGAGGGATTCAAGTAGAACATGTAGATGAATGTGGCAACATATGTACAAGTATGCTTAATACAAACGATTCATTGAATGTTGTAAGAGTCCCCAATAAAATCTATATTTTAAAAAAATCTTTAAGAAAATATTGTCCAATAGAATAAAAAGTACATAATATATCCACCATGATCAGGTGGAATTCATTCCAGGGGTACAGTGATATTTTAAACCCCCAAAGTTCATCAATATTATTCATCACATTGATAAGAAAAAGGAAAAGAATCACATGATAATATCTATAGATGCAGAAAAAGCATGTGACAACATCCAACACCCATTTCCAATTAAGACACTCAAGAAAATAGGAATGGAAGGGGAATTCCTTAAGTTAATGCAATCTATTTATAAAATGCCAATAACTAACATTATAGTCAATGGAGAAAAGACAAAAACAATTTCACCTAAAAAAGGGGACCAGACTAGATGCCCCGTGTCCCTACTTCTTTTTAACTTCATACTAGAGGTTCTAGTTAACAGCATAAGGCATTGGAAGGGCATTGAACTTCTGTGACTGGGGGAGGAAGAGGTGAAACTATCGTTATTTGCAGATGACATGATTCTATACAATGAAAACCCCCAAAGCTATGCAATAGGATTATTGGTAGTGATAGAGGAATACAGAATGTTGGCAGGATATAAGGTCAGCAAGCAGAAGTCTATTGGTTTGCTACATACGTTGGACAAGACCATGGAAGAGGAGATCAAGAAAGCAGTATCCTTCATAATAGCCAACAACAAATGGAAATATCTAGGGATATATCTAATAAAAAAATCAAAAGACTTATGTAAGGAGAACTACAGAACCCTATTACAGGAAACCACATGAGAATTCCACAAATGGAAGCATATACCATGGTTGTGGATTTAAAGACTGAATATAGTAAATATATCAATTATACCCAAGGCACTATATAAGTTTAATGCTATTCAAATTCATATACCAACAATTTTCTTCAAAGATTTGGAAAAACTGACCACACATTTCATATGGTGAGGGAAGAAGTCCAGAATTAGCAGAGAATTCCCCAAGAAGGACAAAATTAGAAGGATCCCCTTATTTGACTTTAAAACCTACAGCCACATTGGTCAAAATGTGGTAGTGGAATAATGACAGATACTCAGACCAATGGAAGAACAGAAAACTCAGAAAATATTCCATCAGCATATTGACAACTGTTTTTTGACAAGGGTCCCTAAAGCAACCAACGTGAAGTGGATGCTGGAAACAATGGATATCCATCTGCAGAAAAACAAAATAAGACTCTTACCTTATCCTATGTACAAGAACAGACTCAAGGTGGATCATAAACCTAGAACTAAAACTCATCAGGACTGTTAATGTAGGAATCAGGACAAACTTAAGAACCTTGTCTCAGGGATTACTTAAGCTAACTGATATAGGGAAGGACACATGCACAGATGAAGTTGAAATCAGCGAGTGGGAAAACACCTGTGTGCATTGAAAGTCTTCACCAAGAGAGAAACAAGAGAACTCATATGCTGGGAGAGGATTTTTAGCCATGACACATCAGACAAAGGACTTATTACTAAAATCTAAAATACCCTCCTAGCCTACAATAAGAGGAAAACAGTTAACTTCCTGAGGAAGTGGGAAAAAGACCTGAATAGAAGTATTACTAGAGAGGAGACCCAAATGGCCAATAAACATGGGAAAATGCTACTGACCATTAGCCACCAGAAAAATGCAAATTAAACAGCTATGAGTTACCACATAACACCTTTGAGGATAGCCCTAACCAGAAAATCAGAGTGCAGCAAATATTGTAGTGGAAGCGACAAGATAGAAACTCTCCTCCTTTGCACTAGTGGTCATGTAGATGCATACAGCCACAACGGAAAGCCATCTGGTGATATTTAAAGAAATGTAAATTGAGTAACCTTACAACTTAGCAATCCCTCTATTGGGCATATACCCAAAAGAGGTAAGAAATAAACCAAGACTAGTTGTTTGTGCTCCAATGTTTATTGCGGTGCAATTCACTATAGCAAAGAATTGGAAACAAACCAAATTTCCATTGATAGATTAGTGGATTAGAAAACTCTGGCATATGCACACAGTGCTGTACTGTACATCATTAAAAAGCACTGATGACTTTATGAAGCACATTGTCTAATGGAAAGAGTTGGAGGGAATTATGCTAAGTGAAGTTTGTCAATCGTAAAAGAACAAGTACAGCATGAGTCCACTGAGGTAAATATAATCAGCACAGTAGATATAGAAGAAAAGCCACTTATCGCACATTTAATGGATTGAGGTGTGGTCAAATGGATGGGAGGACAGAACACCCCAAGGAGGTACATGTCATTCCAACATAAAGAAGGGGAAAGACAGGGATTGGGGAGGTGAAGAGGGAGAAATCAGAGGGGAAAAAAAGAGCAAGATGATAACAGAAATAGAAATAGGAGCATGCGTGCAGACCCCATCACAGTGCACTAATTTTCGAGGGCAGCTAAACATATGGAGCAATTCATGAACAGAAAGGTTAACAGGGCCAGACTCAATCCAATCAGAGCCAAACTGACCCCTCCATTAGAAGTATGTGCTACTGAGAACAGCACTACATCTACAGGTTGGATAGAGAGGCTGGCTTCCATGTTCTTACAGAAGCAAACCAAGAAGATAAAAGAGAGAACAAGGGACTAGACCCCTTGTGGGCACACCATGCTCTGAGGATGAGATCCCTTTACAGATCAGCTCAGGCATAGAGAGGACTATAGAGCCAGCAACAAGTTGAGACATGATAAGCCCTTGCTGGAGCAAAGCATGACAGAGGATAATATCGGAGGCACAAGTGGGGAGTGTATCTGGTCCACAGGGGGGCCAACCAAGAACATAACAGATGAGCAATGGGAGCAAAGCTGTGGCAGTTGCATAATTTCCTGTCAACTTGTGAAGGAGTGGAGTCTGACCTGTTAATTAGGTCATAGCCAATGAGGCCTCTGTGTGGGTATTGCCTTCTGAGGATTCTGGGAACTCCTGTATTACTCCCTGGAGGTGGGACATAATCTCTTTGTTTCATCTTTCTGCTGACAAGACACTGATGAAGCCAGAGTCCTCAGGAGCTGGAGGAGCCACATGGAGTCCCATGTCAGTGCTGAGATGCTTCTACCACCACTGTATCCATTAGACTTTCCACCCACTGGTCTGTGATTTTCCTGAATGCTGTGTCATTGCATGTTCTCTATGAGTCTGAAGAGAAATTTATAGACTGGTATTGGACACATGGGCTAATATCAGATGTATGGACTTAATTTGGATATAGCTGGGTAGTTTTCTTTTCTTTTTTTACTTTTCTTAATGTACAATTACTCTTTGATATAACGTTCTCTATTACACACATGATTGTCTATGAATTTATTTCTCTAGTCTACCCAGACTAATACAAAAGCCAAGCCACAAAACCCCTTAGGAGCATCCAAAATAAACTTCAGGTTAAGAAGGGCAGTTCTTTGGACCCCCCAAAACCAATGGGGAGATAGTCATAAACGTCAGCAGACAGACCTGGAATTAAGTATGCTTTTTTTTTTTGGTTGTTGTAGTTTTTTCTTTTTTGTTCTGTGTTGTTTGCTTTTTCTCTTTTTATTGAATCTTCTGTTTCCTTTTTGTCTTGTCTCTGCTATTGTGTTGCCTACCAACATAAGATAGTGTGGCAGTCATCTGCTTATGTTAATTTTATCATTGAAATGTAGGGGTGGAGTCTAGACTGTTAATCTGGAGATAGCTAATGAGTAACCAATGAGGCCTCTGTGTGGACATGGCTTTCTCCTGAGGCTTATGGGAAATCTCGTGATATTTCCCTTGTGAAGATGAGAAGCTATCTCCCCAGTTGTCTGGAGTTAGTCTCAGAGATGATGAATCATGGACAAGACAAGCTGGCAGCATCTGAG
This sequence comes from Nesogale talazaci, assembly GCA_004026705.1. Taxonomy (NCBI): domain Eukaryota; kingdom Metazoa; phylum Chordata; class Mammalia; order Afrosoricida; family Tenrecidae; genus Nesogale; species Nesogale talazaci. Next base: position 44,588 of record PVJH01014925.1, on the reverse strand, counting down.
AAGCTGGAGGAACCAGCTGAGAGACCACACGGCTTTGCCCTGATGGAGCCAGACCTCTGAAGCTGGGGCGACAACATGGAGACCTTTGCCAGTGATGAGTTGCTTCTATTGTTGATGGACCCTGAGTCCTGGAAGCAAGGAACCATGTGGGGACACCTGCCAGCAGTGGGATTCTGCACCGACTGACCTGTGACTTCGTGAGTTGGAAGAAGACTTTAAAGACTGATTTTGAGCATATGGGTTAATATTGGGCTTATGACTTTGAACTGGACTGGGTTCAAAGTCCTGTTCCTCTTGTATATAAACCTTTTTCTTATATCCATATACATGTCTATGAAATTTGTTCCTCTTGTCTACCCAGACTGACACAGATAGGTATGGGAAGCAAGCCCGAGGAAAAAGCAGCACGACCAAAGCTTCTGGTGGGACCTGGGGGAATGGGATGGTGGGGGAAAGGAGTGGTGAGCAAACAATTCCATAGATGGGGGAACAAGTTGGGAATTAAAAGCAAAAATGAGGAAGACAAAGAGATTCTGGTAGTGTTGGAGCAACAGCAATCTAGCTGAAAGGAGTTACTGATAGGCAGGAGAACAAGTGTGATGATGGGGCTGGAGGATGATGATAGGAAACAGAGGAAAAAATCTAAGAAATAAAACTATTGATAGAATTATAAACATAGGGGTGCACTTATGTAAACATTAATTCATAAAAATAGAAGTATTGGGCTATGTGCATATATTTATATGACAATACATTGGTATAGTGAGGAAGTAGGCAGACTTTGGGCCTCTGCTCAAGTCCTTCCTCAACACAAGAATAGTTTGTTCTAACAATCTGGCATTCTGTGATGCTTATCCTCCTGGTATGATTGCTGAAGACAAAATGGGTGCATAAGCAAATGTCATGAAGAAAGCTGAAGGTGCACGGCTAACAAAAGCTGTAGTGTCTGGGGTCTTAAAGCTTTGAAGTTAAACAAGCAACCATCTAGAAGAGAAGCAAGAAGCCCACTTGTAAGAAGCACACCAGCCCATGCAATTATGAAGTGCTGATGGAATCAGGTAACAGGCACTAGAAGACCCAAAACAACAGCAAAAGCAAATTGTTGAGAATGAGGTGCAGAGAACCCAAACCCATCTGTAGACAATAGGACATCCCTTCATAGTAGAATCACAAGGAAGGGTTGAGTTAGTCATCATGTAGTATAGGACTGGTGAAACACACAATATTTCTGGGGTTCTTTTAGGCTTCCTCATCCCCCCAATATCTAGACCCAGTAGTACCTTTCAGTTCTGGCTAGTTTGGAGCATGTGAACTGGTACAGATAGAACTCAAAACACAGAATCCAGGTCAGATAAATCACTCAGGATCAGAAATAGGAGTAGAAATACAGGAGGGTAGGGGGAAGGTGGGGACGATGGGAGAACCAATTGCAATGATTGATGCATAATTACCCCCCCCAGGGGAATGAACAACAGAGATGTGAAGGGAGATAGCAGTTGGTGTACAATATGAAAACAATAGTAATTTATCAAGGGGTCATGCAGGTGAGAGGGAGAAGAGAGAGGGAAAAAGAGAGTTGATATCAAAGGCTTAAATAGAGAATAAATGTTTATAAAATCATCATATGGATTGTTATAAGAGCTGTAAGAATCTCCCAATAAATCATTAAAAAATAAAAGAAAAAATTTTCAAACCACTGGCAAACTTAACAAAGAAAAAGAAAGAGATGAAAATAATGATAATTGGAGATGAATAGAGTGATATTACAGCAGAACTAAGAGAAATAAAGAGAACAATCATATTATTACATAAGATTATACTTCAACAAGTTTGGAAACCTCTATGAAATGAACAAATTTCTAGAAAAGCACTATCCAGATTGACACAGACCGATGTAGAAAATCTCTAAAGACTTGTAAGGAAAGGAGAAATAGATCAGCTCTTTAAGAAATTTCCCACCAAGAAAAGTTGGCTTGGCCAGAGTGTTCTACTGAACATTTAAAGTAGTGCTGTTGTTGCTACTCTGTCATGCCCTGATGTCAGAGCTATCTCCTGGAGTGAAAAGAACACACTCACTCCTAGTTCTTGTCTTTTGCTGGTAGTGAGATTCCCTATCTTCCTTTTGAGAAGTCTCGTTTTACACCCAGTAAAATAACAATCACAGCCAACCATGCTAACTATCATTTACAGAAGAATCACAGGAACTAATTGGTATCTTCTCACACTTTCTATCAGGAAAACAAAAGTCATTCAGTAGGAGTAACATAGACTTTGGCTAGAAGAGTCATAAAATCAAATAATTACTTGCATCGCAGCAGTAAAGGATCAAAAAGGGTACTAGTTATCACTCAATAGTGATGAATGCACAAACTCCTTAACAAAACCCCAGTAAGAGTGATGGGATATTTATTTAAAACTGTACAATCATAAATATGTATACTCATCAGTTGACCTTTGCTAGCATGAGTGACAGGGAGGTTCCAGTTTGTCCTGTGGCATTTATGTGATGTGGAATGGCTGCTGTTCATGTGTTCTGCTATCTTGACTTCCACAATTTTTTGGATTAGAGAATAGGCTTTTTGTTGGCCTCTGGTTTGGCACCTCTGGGTTTTCTGGTTAACAGTGTTTTCAATTCCAAACCTGGGATTTAGAGACAAAAAGAAAACTCAGGGAACTCATAATTAAACAACTTATGGGTTTCCAAGGCTCTTAGCTGTTTTGATCCTTCTGTTCTGCAGTTTCCTTATTATACTATATCATTCTATTCCATTTTGAGCTGGATTTAGGGAAAGGAGAAAGAAAAAGCATATCTATTCATTTCCTGGTAGTAGAAACAAGACTTAAAAATAATCTTTGGAATAAAAGCCAATGTATGAAATAAATAATGTTTCCTTTAAGCTCTATGATACTATTCTAACAATGACATCCAAACTATCTAAATGACTGATTTACTGACCAATGGATGATAATAAAATATTTATTAATAAAATAAATGATATAGCACTAGGGCGGGTTGATAGAATTGACACTCAGTGATTGATGCTGAGACAAGTAAAGCTCTTTTTTTAATGCATGAAAGTATTTCTTCTGCATAATCTAATTGTAAAAATACATTTCAGGTACTTAATACCATGAATTCACCTCTTTCTTTGTTATCATATTCTATTGAGTCACTACAGATTTAAGAGATTTTAGACATGAAGATTTGTTTGGTTATATTTTTCATTTACCCATAGGCTGAAGTTTTCTTTATGGAAGAAAGAAAAAAATGGCATTCAATCACTTCCCAATTATAAATAAATTATCTATATGTTTATATGTATTTCCTTATTATAGGAAAATTAAAAACACAGAGCTATGATCCCGATCTTCATATACTTCTACAATTATGTAAACATAAACAAAGTTTACTGATCACAAACTTGTTTGATGAGTTATTCTATTCACAGACACTTCACAAAGGAACAGCCTTAATTTCTTCATGGTGTAATTGAATTCCACAGGTCTAACTGGAGGTCATGTTTGGTACATAGTATTGCGGAAACAGTAATTTGGTAATTGTGAAGTTGCATAACTGCTCTGTAATAATAGGAATTGTCTTTTATTGACTTAAAATGTGATTGATGAAGAAAACATTTGTTAATTTGAACAAGTAGATGAAAGGTTTCTTTTTCCTTAGCAGACCACAGAAAACTAGTGCATGGTTATTACGTTGGGAAACATAATCACTTCCTCTACCCTGATGGCTTTAAAAATTATTTATGGTGTCCTTTCTCAAAAAGTTTTTAAAGGAATCTAAGGAGTAACAACTGATAAAAATTTTTACCTAAGAAAAATTTCAAAGAATCACAAAATTTATTAGTCAAAACAAATCCCTCCTGGCAACTCCAAGAATTGACAAATCACTTTTAGAAGCCATTGGTCAATAACCTGTCATTGCCAGAAACAATTATCTGTAGTCATATCAAAGCTGGAACATCCCCCCAGCGTCTTCTGAAGTATGGGCTATAGTCATGGTTCACTACTGGAGAATTTGTCTATAAAAAGAAAAGCAGAAATGAAATAAAACTATTTTTGTTTCCAATAAAATTAGAAGCTATTATGTAATACAATCATTATTGGGGAAATGACCTTTCTCTTCTCTGACCATGTTTTTGGTACTGGGAAGTATATTATGCAAGTGTGAAAATGATTTGGAAAATGTACAAACAGCTTGTTCTAATTATGATGACCTTCTAAGCACATTGTAGTATAAACATGGTCCTTTAAAATCTAGTGAGAATAAGGCAACTTAATTTTTTCTTAATCATGATATTTCACTTATACACCATATCCTCATCTGTTGAGCTCCTTATTTATTTCCTCTTTCATTTGTCTATCCAGGATCTTATGGATCCATCCATCCACAATCCATTCTTCTGTCCATTTATCCATCTACAGTACCTTCTCTAACTGCAACAAAAAAGATGGAATGAGGTAGGAATTAAATTAAAGAGAATATATATGTGTTCATATATATATCATATAGAGAAGGAAGAAAGTGGGGAAGATCATCATAGTAAAATGAGAGTGTAACTAGGATTTGATTCGGAATATGTTCTTTTCCAACTCCATCTTTTGCCAGTTTTATGACCAGGGTCAGGTTTTTTGCTATTTCTGAATCTCTTTATTTTTCTTCTTCTTTTTGTTAAATAATTTTGTTGGAGCTTCATACAACTCTTATCACAATTCACACATGCATCCATTGTATCAAGCACTTTTGTACATTTGTTTCCCTTATCATTCTCAAAACACTTCATACTTGAGTCCCTGAAATCTGCTCCTCATTTTCCCTCTCCTTCCCCCTCCCCCTCGAACCTTTGATAATTTAAAATGATTCTTTTGTCATTTCTTTCACCATGTTATGTCTCCCTTCCTCCACTTCTCTGCTGTCCCCAACCCCCAGAAGGAGGTTATGTGTAGATCCTTATAATCTGTTCCCCACTTTCTACCCCACCTTCCCAGTATCGCCCTTCTCACCACTGGTCCCGAGGGGTATTGTGTCCTAGATTCTTTATGTTTCCAGTTCCTATCTGTAACAGTGTACATCCTCTGGTCCAGTTGGATTTGTAACATAGAATTTGGATCATGGTAGTGGTGGGGGGAGGAAGCATTTAAGACCTAGAGGAAGGTTGTATGTTTCATCATTGCTACACTGCACGGTGACTGACTCATCCCCTCCCAGAGATTCTTCTGTGAGAGGATGTCCAGTTCCCTACAGATGGACTTTGGTTTCCCACTCTACATTCCATCTTCCTCCATAGTGATATGATTTTTTGTTCTTTGATGCTTGATACCTGGTCCCTTCAACACCTCGTGATCGCACAGTCTGCTATGATTCTTCCATATGGGCTTTGTTTTTTCTCAACTAGCTAAGACAAAGTAGGTGCATAAGCAAATGTGGTGAAGAAACTTGATGGTGCTTGGCTATCATGAGATAGTGTCTGGAGTCTTAAAGGCTTGAAGATAAACAAGCGGCCATATAGCTGAGAAACAGCAAAGTCCACATGGAAGAAACACAGCAATCTTTCTATATTTTTCAAGTAGTGATGTTATGTCTATACCTGTCCCAAATGATCAGTAACATGGTACCTTAAATTAGCAAATATGAAACCATTGCAAAATTTTAGTATGAAAAATAAATGCTATTTTGTTTTCATGACAAACTTGAATATATTATATAGTTTAATATAACTCAGTTACCAGGAGGTTTTCATCTTGTAAGTGTTCCCGCTCTTTTCAGAATTTCTTCTGGTACTTGTATGATTTTATTTTAAACATTATAAATTTTATTCTATTTGCAATCTATCCTTTAGCAAATATGAAGATGGACTAAGTTTTGTCTTTGCCCTTATATTCATGTCCAATTGTTGCACTATCCCTTATTCAAAAGGCCGTATATTCCCACTCTTTCATGTGCAGTTGAGGCAATTTGAATTTTTAAAATTTGTCTTGGCTATGAATTAAATTGCATATTTATTTATAAATATTATGTTGTGTTTAGATTCCAGCACAGTTGTACAACATATCAAGTTATAAGTTAAACATTTTCTGAACTGTTGCTAGTTTTCATAGTTTCTCTGTATTTTCTCTTGAATGCCCTCTGTGAATAATATCAACTGCAAAGAAAAACTTTTTTCTTGCTTTCAAAGTTTGTATTTATTACTTTCTTTCTTTTGTTTTGTTATTTTTGGATTCCTCACTCAATGTTTAATTAATAGGATATAAATACTAATCTTAATAAGTAACTATTACAAAAATGTAAACATTTATCACAAATATGTTTCTTAAATCTACTTAGAAGACATTCTTTATAAGGGTTTTATAAGTTGTATGTTGAGTGTTAACGAAGACCTCTTTCTTTACCAATTTAACATTTAATAGCATATGTTCACATTTTTTGTGACTTTTATAATATACTTGACCTAAGATGACAGAGTTTTATAGTATAAAGCTTTGTAGAGATTGGGAAGTTTCTCTTGGACTCCAAGCTGGAGCCAGAACAACTTTAAGCTAGATTCATAAAGGAAAAAAAATTGAGAGGCGAGGTCTTTTTCAAGAATCTTTAAGTGTTCAACTTCCAGTTAATAGGTGTGAGCATTGGGGTAGGAATCCAGATGAGGACAAAGGTCTGCGATCATCTGAGGTAATCCGTTTTTAAGAAAGATAGCATCAAGTGAGCTAGACAAACTCCTCCTCACCCCTCAAGTTACGAGAATTCTCAACTAAAGGAGTACTCCTTAACTGTCTCAGATGAAAGACCAGCAACCCTTCCTGCCTTTTCCTCAAATAATAGTACAAATATGTTTAAAGCCCCAAACAAGGAAATCAAAGACACATCAAATGCACACCATTTAAAACTTACTTTTGTAATAAATAACTGTTTTAGGGTGCTATAACAGCTTCTAAAATTTTACTCTCAGTTTCTAAACATATCTTTCCATGGAGCAGTAACAGTTCACTGAGTTGACACCTGTCTTTGAGCCAGATTTTGAGTGGCCCTGTAGAGATTCTGTTTAGATGTGATGTTTGGTTGTGGATATTTACTCATTGCATTGACAAGAAGTGAATAAATGTGAGGACTATAATATTTTCAGAAAGTTCTACAGGCAAACACCAAGCTCTTCTAGAAAGAGCATATGTCTGTTCAATTTCTAAATATTTCAGGCTAAACATGTAAAACAATAACCAGAGTGTGAAGTTGGTTAAGACACAGGAAGCACATTCTCTTTAATACATTTATCTTACTTGTAGCATAAACTGACCAATAATTAGGAGTCTTTGGAAGGGCATTTGTGAGGAAATACTTGTTACGCCACTCTTGGCACCTTGTTCTGCCTTAAACATGGTTTTAGATGTCTTTTCAAGCATTAGGTGGAAGCATTCAAATTAAGTAGTAAAAAATCTGAAAAGCCTGATGTATGGTTATTTTAAGCAATTAAATGGATGCCAACCATCACTTACCCCTGTTGTTGTTAACTTTCAAGACGATTCAAACTCATAGTGACCCTATGTACAACAAAACAAAACACTGTCCGGTTTCTAGCACTCACAATTGTTGCTAAGGTGGTTGCAGTCATTGGGCTAATGTATCTCTCAAAGGGCCTTCATCGTTTTCATTTTCCCAATAACATGACCAAAGTATCTGAGATAAAGTCTTGTCATCTTCACTTCCAAGGAACATTCTGGTTATACTCATTCCAAGATATATTTGTTTGTTCTTCTGGCAGTTCAAGGTACTTGCAATATTCTTTGCCAGCACCATTAATTAAATACATCAAGTCTTCTGGCTTCCTTTTTGAATGCCGACCTTTCACATGTCTATGAGATGGTTGAAAATACCTGCTTGCTCCAGGATCATCTCCATCCTCAGAGTAGCATCCTTGCTCCTCAGCACTTTAAACAGGTCTTAACAGAATACCTGTTTAATGCAACATATCACTTGATTTCTTGAGTAAGAGTTTGATCTCTTGAGATGCTTCTGTAAGAGTTGATTGTGAATCGCAGCAAGGTGAAAGCCTTATAATCTTAATCTTTTCTCTGCTTATCACAAGCCAAGAACCATTTGATGTCAACAATGATATTTCTTATTTCAAGCTGTCTTCTGAATTGGGCTTCAATTTCTGGTGGCTCCATGTGGATGTGCGACGGTTGTTAAATGGTGTTCTGCCATACTTTACTTGCAGATATGAATGTGATGTCAATCATATTGTGATTTTAATAATATTGCTGAATGATTTCCACATTTTGAGAGGGGGGCCACCTTTCTTTTGAATAAATATGGATCTCTTCCTGTCGGTTGGTCAGGTAACTGTCTTCCAGATTTCTTGATAGGAAGGAATGAGTGCTTCCAGGACTTTATTAGCTTGTCCATTTCAGTTGGTATCTCATCAGTTCTTACAGTCTTTCTTTCAGTATGTTCAGTGAGATTAGGACTTCTTCCTTTAATACCATCAGTTCTCCATAAGATGCTACCTCTTTTAATTGTTGTATATTGACCAGTTCTTTTTGGTATAGTGATTGTGTGTTTCTTCCGTACTATGTTGATGCTCTAGGCATAATTAAACATTCTGCTCATAGAATCTTTCAATATTGAAACTCTAGATTGAATTTCTTTTTAGTTTTCTCAAATGTAGATATGTTGAATGTGTTTTTTTCCTTTTGGTTTTCTAACTATAATATCTTTGCACATTTGAGAAACAATAGTTTGTCTTTGAAATTTTCTATTCATCTATTTTATTTCACCATTTCTTCCTTTTGCTTTATACACAAGAGCAAATTTCAGTCTCTTCTGACAATTACTCATATTTTCTTTCTTTCCTGTATTTTAAATGATCTTTAGCTTTCTTTATTTGTGATTTTCTTATTACCATCCCATAGCTCATCAGATCTTCTGTTATTAGTATTTAATGAGTCAAGTATATTCTTAAGATGCTTTCAAAATTCAGGTGGAATATATTCAAGGTTGCATTTTAGTTCCTTTTAGCTTTTTAAAATTTTCTTCAACTTCAGCTTGGACTTGATAGTGTATTCCACAGTCAGCGGTTGGCCTAGTTTTGGCTGAAGATACTGGGTTTCTCCATTCTCTCTCCCAAAGTTGTAGTTAATTTGATTTCTCTGCATTCCATCACATGAAGTCCATGTATACAGTTGCAATTTGTTTTGCTAGTAAAGATATTGGCTATGAAGAAGTCACTGGTTAAGATTCTGTCCTCTGATTTTCATATTTGTTTCTATCACCGAGGCCATAATTTTCAACTACCATTGCTTTTTCTTTGTTTTCAACTTTTAAATCTCAACCACCAATAACTATCAATGTAAATCTACTAATTTATCCATTTCAGACTGAAGAAGTTGGAGGAATCCCATCATTTCTACATCTAGCTTTATTGTTTTGTGCATAAATTTGAATAAAAGCTGAATTAATTGAATTTCCATCTGTGTATAGAGATACAATGCTATTACAGCTGGCATTGTACATCAAAATAGATCTTGAAATGTTCTTTTTGAGAATGAACATGATGTCATTCCACTTGAATTTGTCATTTTGGCATATTAAATCATATATTTATCCGATTCAAATGACCACTATGAGTTAATTTCAATTTTCCAGGGCCAAGGATATTGATCTTTTTTTCTGCATCACTGCCCTCTGGTTGTCGTTGGAACTACCCAGTTTTGCTCCTGGAGAGCTGCCACTGGATTTGAACCACCAAGGCGGTGGGCCGCAGTCCAGCACTCAACCACTATGCCATCGGGGCTCAGCCAGAATATTGTTCTTTATGAGTTCCACTTTCCTAAAGTTTTTCTTAGTTATTGATTCAGCATATCTATGTAAGAGGCAATCTTTTTTAAAAGAAACATTTTTATTGGAACTCTTATAGCTCTTCTCCTAATCCATCCATGCATCTATTGTAAGACTTATTTAAACTTCACTTTTCCTCCAGAATTATCTAATGATTTTTTATGTGATCATACATTCATTTATTAATGGTGGCTTTGTGACATTCCTTTGCATTTTTAAATGAATCATTTTATTGGGGGCTCATACAACTCCCATCACAGTCCATACAAACATCAATTGTATGCAGGCCACATTTACATACTCATTGCCATCATCACTCTCAAAACATCCTCCCTCCATCCAGGCCCCCAGTATCAGCTCACTATATTTCCCTTGCTCCCCCTCCTCCTTGAACCCTTAGTAATTTACAAATTGTTATTATTTTCATACTGTACACTGTCCAGTGTGTCCCAACACTCGCTTCCCTGTTGTCCGTGTCCCAGAGAAGAGGCTACATGTAGATCCCTGAAATTGGTTCTCCCTTTCTATTCCTGGTTCCCTCCACCATCCTAGTATTACCACTCCTATTACTAATCTTGATGGATCATCTATCCTAAATTTCCCATGTTTCCAGTTTCACTGTACATCTCCTGGTCTAGCTCGATTTCTGTGGTAGAATGGGGATCATGATAGTGGGTAGGAGGCAGCATTTTGGAACTAGAAGAAGGTTGCATATTTCATTGTTACTACCCAGCATCTTAACTGGATCATCTCCCCCTTGTAACCCCTCTGCAAGAGGATGTCACCTCACCTATTGATGGGTTTTGGGTCCCCAATCTGTACTCCCCCTCATTAATTTTAGCTCTTTGATGCCTGACACCGGATCCCTTTACCACCTCATGATCACACAGGCTGCTGTGCTTCTTCTAAGTGGGCTTTATTGCTTCTGAGCTGAATGGCCCCTTGTTTACTCAAGCCTTTAAGAACCCAGATGCTATATCTTTTGGTAGCCTGGCACCATCAGCTTTCTTTTCCACATTAGCTTATTCGAAAGAATTCACCAAGAGTGTAATAAGAAAGCAGACAAACTGGGAAAACACCTTTAGCAATGACAAATCAGATAAAGACCTTATTACTAAAATCTACAATACCCTGATAGCTTCCAAAAAGAGCAAAACTAACTGCCCACAAGGAGGTGGGCAAAGGAATCAAACAGAAGGTTCACAGAGGCAGAAACCAGAGTGGTATATATATATATATATATATTTCATATATATATATATATGAAAATGTTCCCGATCATTAACCATAAGAGAAATGCAAATCAAAACAACAATGAGATACCACCTAACACCCTCAAGGATAGCTCAATTCAAAAAGTCAGAAAGTAACAAATGCTGGAGAGGCTATGGAGAGATAGGGTCGCTATACACTGCTGGTGGACCTGCAGGTATGTACAGCCACTATGGAGATCAATTTGGAGCTATCTAAAACAGATGGAAATTGAGCTACCATATGACCCAGCAATTCCCCTGCTGAGCGTATACCCAGAAGAGGCAAGCAATAATCCACGACCAGAGATCTGTGCCCTTATGTTCATCGCAGCAGAGTTCACAATCGGCAGGAGTTGGAAGCAGCTCATATTCCCATCAACTGATGAATGGATTAAAAAGCTGTGGTACATACATACAATGGAGTACTATGCATCGCTGAAAAGCAGTGATGAATGCATGAAGCACGTCACCGCGTGGGAAGAACTGGAGGAAATTAGCTAAGTGAAGTTAGCCAAGCGCAAAAGGACGTGTGCGATATGAATCTGCTGAGATAAGCATAATAATAATTTTAAAATTGCAAAGGGGTGGCAGGAAAAATCTACTCTATAGAGAAAAGCTAGGGAGAAGGCCCAGGTAATATGGCAGGGAACAGATCAAATCTAGGGCTACATATGGTAGCCAACTAGTGGGAAGGGGCGAGGGGGGGCAGGTGACAATGTGTAGAAAGGGAAGGTGGCACTAAACCATCAAAGGGGAGCATATTGTTTATATCTCCACAGGGAAAGAGGAATCAAACTTAAACCCTGAGACCCAGGATGTGAATGCAGCATGACAGCATGGAGTGGAGAACCAGTGGAGGGCCCTGAGAACATAACCCCAATCCCAACTAGAGGGCCAGCCACCTCTCTACCAGAGGAAGTTGCCTTTGAGGCCAGCACTGAAGCTGAAGCTTGGGGAGTGAGATATGCCTGACCAGAGCACATGAGAACAAATGAAAGGGGAGGAAGAGAGAATAACATGCAGCCTGGCCCTCTGAGCCTTCAGGACGATATTCCCACTCAGAACAACTAATGCACAAAGAGGACTATACGGCCAGCCCCACTATGAAATACGACTACCCTTGCTGAACCAAGGCCTACTGGGGCCACGATGAAGAAACGGGGTCAAGATTATGCCCTGTCGGACACAACCACATCAATGCAAAGCACTAAGAGTGTGCAACAGAGCGTAGAGTCACAGATGGAGTGCCAAGGATATACTTTAGGGCCAGGGTATGGCAGCCCATCTGACTCAACCAAGGGGCATTCTAGGAAGTCAACTGCAGACCTTGAACTTTATACAGGTTTTTATATTGCTATTATTTTTATTATTCTTTTACATATAGGTATAGTACATTGAGGGGTTTTCTTGCTGTTGTTATCATTGCTTTATTTGCTTCAGTTGCTTCATTTTAGGAGGCCTTTTTTGTACATATTGTTACCTTTGCAGGTCTATCTAGATAAGATAGGCTGGACAAAGGCTGGACAAAGAATTTGGAGGCAAAAATGACAGGACTGATGGTTCCAGGGTAGGGGACATGGAAGAGGGGGAGGAGGGGGAAAGGTGGTGATGTCAACCAGCCAGAAAAAAGGGTGTAACAATTGATACAAAATCAGTGATAAGGTGGGTGAGAGAAGGCTGATAGGGATTGATTAAGACTAATGTAACAGAGAGAAAATACCGAAACCCAAATGGAGACTGAGCATGATAGTGGGACAAGAGGGAAGCAAATGGAAATAGAGGAAGGAACTGGTGCATAATGGGTATTCATAGATGTTCAAATACAGGGATGTACATAGGGGCATATATTTATAAGTGATGATGGGGAAAGAGATTAACATGCATACTTTTAGGGTTAGTAGTAAGACAACAGATGGGCATTGGACCTCCACTCAAGTACTTCCTCAATACAAGAACACTTTGTTCTATTAAATTGGCGTTGCAAGATGCTCACCTTCCCGACACAATCACTGAAGACAAATGTATGCATAAGCAAAGGTGGTAAAGAAAGTTGATGGTGCCTGGCTATCAAAAGATGGAGCGTCTGGGGTCTTACAGGCTTGAAAGTAAGCAAGCAGCCATCTAGCTCAGAAGCAACAAAGCCCACATGGAAGAAGCACACCAGCTGGTGGGATCACAAGGTGACAAAGGGATTAGATATCAGGCTTCGAGAATTAAAAAGCATAACATTGCATGCTCACTTTCCTGATATGATCGTTGAGGACAAATATGTGCATATCTAATGATTTTTATTGTTTTTCTTTTTAGTAATTTGTGACATTGCACGGTGACCTTGCTTTAACAGATCAAAATGTTGCCTGCTTCTGATCATTGATGTGTTTGAGTTGATTGTTGTGACCATTATGTCAGTACACATACCTCATTGAGGATTTCCCTGATGTTCACATACCCTCCACTTTATCAACTATGCTGTCCTTTGTCTAATAATTTTTTTAAATGACATTTCCAAACTATTGTCACTTAGTTCCATTGAGTTAGTTCTAATTCTTAGTGACCCTATGTACAACAGAATGAAACACTCTCTGGCTAGGACTATTCCCCCATTGTTGCATCCATTCTCTTACTCCATCTCCCGATCTTCGCTTCATCAGGCATTATGCACTTTGTCTCTATCGGCTTTCCTCATAGCATGTCACAGACTGGTGAGACTATCTCAGAGCCTCACTTCTAAGGAAGATGTTGAAGTTTATATAACTAAAATGCATGAATTCTTTATTCACAATAAAGCAATAACTCCTACTTCACTAGATTACTGATATTATTCATTATAGATTTTGGAACAAATAAGAACATTTAGTAAATATTAATTATTCTTTTTCTATAAAACCCTACATGTCATACTTTGTATGTCAACATTTCATTATTTTATTATTTTACAGGCTTTCCCAGAACTCTTTTCATGCAGATTCTTCCTTTTGCCTTACCTTTCTCAATTATAATTTTTAGAATCTAATAAAATAGTCTGTTCTCCATATAAGTAATTTCCATCCTTCACATTGATTTTTATCTTCTTGAAGCATTCTTGTCGTCTTAGTTGAATCATAATTCATAATTAAAGAAACTGTTCTTTAAATTTATTTGAATCCCTTGCTGTTATGCTACAATGATTGTCACCTTAGAAAGTCCTTGATAATGGAACACTATGAAATTATTTTAGCTTGCTCTGTCATGTTTTCAAACTTTAAACTTAAGTTATTTTAACATCATTAGGCATTTATCTTCTTAGAGGAACACAGCAATTTTTGAAACTATAATTTTCTAAATTGAAGAGATGTATAGAATTATATGAAATTACTTTAGCTGCATAGAGAATAAAACAAATATAATGCTGTCGCTGCTATTTTCTATTTCAGTTACAACCAGGAATTACAGATGAGAGGATAAGTAACTTCAATGAATGTGGAAATAAATCCCCAATGATATTAATAGAAACAATTCCCAGTAACATTATCTTAAGCGTGATTAATTCAAAATGTGATACAAGCTTATTAAGAACGTGTATATTTATATACCTACATTCTCCCAAGGAAGCTTGATTATTATTTTAGATGAAACCAATAAAATTAATTGAAAATTGTTTCAGTTAATCTTTAGTCTAACATTCCCATGAGAGTCTCCTTTCAAGGTTGGCTGAGTTACATATCTCATGCTATTCTGTTTAAATGTACTGGGTTGTAAGTGACATACAGTGACTCAAGTCACACGTAATGGAACTCCAATGGCTTCAAAGGCAACTTGGATTTGGGAAAATGAGTTCTTATTTTCAATATATATCAGCATATATATTGATTTTTATTTGTACAGAAATTCATTATTTCCCTTTACTTTTCTCTGAGTATCTACTTGATTTTATTTTTTCATTGATCTTCTCTACATTTCTGCACACATGATAAATCCTGGTGCTATGCATCCCTGGATTTCCATCATTTTCCAGTTTAAGTTTCCAACAAAGATTGAGCAATCTCACTAGACATTAATATCCAACCCTTGAGAGTAATAATCTTGCCAGTATGTAAGATATCAACAGGGTCACAATCCAGCAATAAGATATCAGATATGTGAGACAATAAAAGTATACAAATTTTCATAAACCACTTTGTGCTACTCAGTGGATTTTTCCAAAGTGAACACAGTAGATTAATACCCAGATGCAGAATAGAAATTTATTATCTTCACTCAAGAAAATTCCATGTGCCACTAATAACTATTATTCTTCCAAAGATAATTGTCTTTTTAGCTTCTAGGACCGGAACTGGTTTTTCTGCTGATTAGGGTAAGCAAAAACTGGTTTATATTAGAGTACCAGTTCATACATATGCTAGTCTATTCTTTTAAAAATGTGTCTAATCATGTTTAGGTCATTTCTCTCAGTAATTCACTTTTGTAGTCTCATTGTTGCTAGGTGATGTTGAATATGTTCCAATTCATTGTGACCCAAAGTACAAAGTGTTCTTGCATTGAGGAAGTGGAGTGGAGGCCCAATGTCCATTTGCTGCCTTAATAATAACCATATGAGTATATGCACATAGATGTATTTCCCCATC
Source organism: Nesogale talazaci (assembly GCA_004026705.1). NCBI lineage: Eukaryota > Metazoa > Chordata > Mammalia > Afrosoricida > Tenrecidae > Nesogale > Nesogale talazaci. The sequence continues at coordinate 28,887 of PVJH01014925.1, read as the reverse complement.
ATCATATATAAATATATTTACCTTTGTGTATGCCTTATTTAGACCTCTATAAATGCCCTTTGCCTCCTAGTTTTTTCCTCTATTTCCTAGTGACCATTTGCTTCCTTCATATATGGTGTTGTTGATGTCATGTCACAGCTTGCAGTTCTTCTCTCATTAGTGTCCAAAGCATCAATTCCGTTCTGAAGATACTCTCAGATTCAAATTGGATATTCTCAAGGTCATATTTTTGCTGTTCTGAACTTGTTTTAAATGAGCAATTGTTGATATGTTCCACAGTTGTCCCCTGGCCTGGTTTCAGCTGCTAATATTAAGGGTCTCTATTTTTAATTCCTTTAGATGTCATCAATTTAATTTCTGTGTGCTCTGGAGAAGTCTATGTGTATAGTCAACATTTTTGTTGCTGAAAAAAAGACTATTATAATGCATGGGATATTGCAATTATGCTACTTCTATGCTGGATTGGATAATTCATTACAATGGCCACACAAAACTCACAGACTAGACTCACTCTTATGGGGATTTGTTAGGGAAGCTAAAAAGTTACCCCAAACCAGCATCAGAAAATATTAAGAATACAGTCATTGGTTCACAGTAACACCCCACTGTCAGCCAGTATCTAGTCTTTTCGTTATGCTCAGCATTCCAGTCATCTGATCCTTTGTCTTCCGGCTCCTTAGGCCAGGAAGCCAGGACCCAGCTCTGCCTTAGAATCTCATAGTCTTGATGTTCCTCGTCTGCTCTGTCTCATATCTCTTTTCCTTGGTTTTGACCTTGGTGTGGGATTGCCTCTGATCTTTGCCATAACCACGTAAGACAGAGGTTTCCAATAGGCTGCAAAGGCAGATCTTCTTCCAGGAATCCTGCAATTTCTCTCTGCTTAAAAGAGGGTACTCCCTTAAAGCCAGGGGAGTAGCAGTTAAAACTCAGCATTCCCCTCTATTAGTGTCAAGTCAGCTTCAACTCACAGCGACCCCATATACAACAAAGGGAAGCAGTGCTCGAAACCTGTGCCTCCTTCCCATTGCTCTTTTTTTGTGAGCGCATTGTTTACATCACTACATCCATCTTGTTGAGGGCCTTTCTCTTTGGCCCCGCCCCTCTACGTCATTACCCTTTTCTAGGGACTGGAGTCCTCTGACAACACATCCAAAGTACTTGAGATGCAATTTTGCCATCCTTGCCTTTAAGGTGCATTGTAGCTGTAGTTCTTCTAAGATGTTTGTATTTTCTTGACTCTGTTTTGCTACCTAAAACCGGACACTGTCATATTAAACCTAGATGAGATACTGAGTTCCTCACTACTTAATTGCTGCCACTGATTTTATTTTAATTCCAATATAGCAAATACTGTCTGCTGAAAGTACTTTTATGTAATATAATATATATTAATATAATCTGATTAAAAGAAGCTTTTGCTTCATTTTTAGCTACAGCATGAATAACACAAGCATAACAAACTCTTGCTGTTTCCAAACACCTATTATTTCATGCTTCTACTTGTTTACACTTGATTTACTCCTGTTACTTTCTTAAAGTCAAGTTTACTGAAAAATAATTTAAGTACATTTAAGTTTATTTGAGAGAGAGAGAGAGAGAGAGAGAGAGAGAGAGAGAGAGAGAGAGAGAGAAAGAGAGAGAGAGAGAGAGAGAGAGAGAGAGAGAGAGAGAGAGAGAGAGAGAATAAGATACACATAAGGGGGTAGGTACCTCCGCCCAAAAATAACTCTGCTGATGTGAGAGGGATAGTGCATTTGGAATTTGTTCCACCAGCTCAGGCTGTTAACCAAACTTTCTTTTTAGAAGTTCTGCAAAAATTGCTTGACAGTGTATGACAAAGAAGACCTGATCTGTGGCATACGTATGACTGGTTTTGCCACCACAACAATGCACTTGTTTAGGCGGCCATCTCAGTGTGCCAGTTTCTGTTAAAAAGCAAACAGCATGCTTCCCTTTCCCCATGTACCTTACTCCCTTGACCTCTCTCCTTGCAACTTCTTTTTGTTTCTGTGAATGAAGAAGGACTTGAAAAGACAGCGATTTGAATATGTAGATGAAGTGAAGAAATAATCAAGGAAGGTACTATCAGCCATCTAAACAGATGAGTTTGACAAATATTTTCAAGCATGGAATTGCAGATTTGACAACTGTATTAAATGTAATGGAAAGTACTTTGAAGGTGATACTATTGTTTTGGAAATTTAGTGACATTTAAATACATAGCTTTGAAAAAAATCCATTTTTGGGGGGAGTGGAGTACCCCTTTATATAAATAATATATCTATATATTTTTAGCAAAAATTCCTCTTGAAATTTTCATCACTTTAAAAATTGGGCTGTTTATTTTCTTCTGAAGTTTTGAAAAATTCTTAAATATAAAGGGACTTTAAAAAGTTTGTGTAAAATTTTCTTTTAATTAAAAATTTCCATCAACTTTTTGAAGTCTGCACATATTTTGGGTACAACTCCCAGATGCTAGATGTGTTTCGTAAGTATTTTCACTTATGTGATTTTCATTACACTTATTAAACAATATATGACAAAGAATAGCATTTTTAATTCTGTTGAATTGACATTTGTCAATAATTTCTTTTATTAATTATGGATTTGGTATTTTATGTTGGAAATGTCTTGCTCACTCAAGATCACAGTGGTATTCTCCTGTGCTTTAGAAGAATTAGTTTCAGTTACTTTTTACATATATCTATGAGCCATTTTGAGTTCAATTTTTGTATGTGTTATGAAGTGTGATTTAACATTTATCTTGAGTTAATTATCATGTTGTAAATTGTATGGTTGACAATCATTTAGGATGTTCAATTTTTAGCATCTATTATAGAAAGCACACACTCCATCTCTAAACTGCATTTGCAATTTTGTCTAACATCAGTTGCCCACCTGTTTGTAAGTCAGTTTCTGAAGTCCGTATTCAGTTACATGTATTTAAGTGTCAGTTCTCATTGTAATGTCTCATTGACTGCAATTTGGTACTAAATTTATTCCTAAAAAATAGTCAATCTTCCTTCTATTTACTTTGGGCTTAATCCAATTTCTGAAGTGAGAACACAGATCATTAAGCTGAGAACTCCCTTCCTTTTAATATAGACATTAATGCTATAAAATTTCGCCTAAGAACTGTTTTAGTTGAAGCTCATAAATTATTATGCTCATTTTTTTCATTTAAATTTATATCTCTTCTAATTTACTTTGTGGCTTACTTTTGACATGCTTATTTAGAGGTATCTATTTCCATTTCCAAAAATGTGGAGATTTTTTCCCCCCCATATATATTTGTTTTGATATGCAATTCAATTAATAATAAGCAGGCAAAATACTTTCCATGATTTTATTTCTCTAAATTTATGGTAGCTTGATTTGTTTCCCAAAATATGGTACATCCCAGTGAAGATTCTTTGAATATTTGAAAAAAATAAATGTGTAATCTGTTATTCTGAGTGGTATGTTTCATAGTGGCAGTTTCATTAAGTTGATTTTTAGTGTTATTCAGATTTTACATATTCTAATTGTTCCATTATCCTCCTTTATTAGTTAATTAGAGAAAAGTGCTTGTCTTTAATAATTAATATATATTTTTCTACTTCTCTTTTTAGTTATCTTAAACTTTGCTTCATGTAATTTTAAGTGTTATGACTAAATTAAAATTAAAAATTCATTTTATTGTGGACTCTTAAAGCTCTTATAACATTTCTTAAGTTAATTGTATCAAACATAATTGAATATATGCCATCGTTGTTTCTAAAACATTTTCTTTCCATTTGAGCCCTTGGTTTAAGCTCCTCTTTGTGCCCCCTCCCTCCTCACCTGTCCCTTCCACATGAATCCTTGATTAATTATATATTGTTATTCTTAAAACATTTAAAACTTTAAGTCTTTTTGGTGAATTTCACCTTTATTATTTTCTAATGTCCTAATTTATCCCTAGTAGTGACCTTGGTCTAAATTTTATATTGCCTGATATTAATGTAGCCTCTCTAGTTTTCTTTTGATTAGTGTGTACATTCTATCTTTTTATATCTTTATACCTATAATCTGTCAAAACCTTTATATTTGGGCTGAGCCCTGGTGGCATAGTGGTTGTGCGCGGGACTGCGACCCACTGGGACGGAGGTTCAATTCCAGCAGTGGGGCTGGGCCTCCTACTCCCACCACCGGAGATCAGTGATGCCCCTCCCCCCCAAAAAAACCCTTTATATTTAAGAGTGTATTACTTATTGCCAGAATGTTTAGAATGCATTTTTTCCTTTTATGAATGCAAGATAGTTGCTTACATACTAAGTTTCCCTTTAGCAAAATGCAGATTAACAAGAAATCTAAATTACATGCATTATACATATTCACATAATATTTTGTTCCATCTTGGTAATGGAAATTGTCCATACTTTATGTTTATACCTGTTGGCATTTGAAACACCTATGGCATGTTTCCCAGTATTGCAGCAGCACACACCACTGCAGTGTGACAAACTGACAGACAAGGAGTGGTTTGTATCATTAGGGAAACATAAATCAGCTCAATTAAGACACATTTAGAACTCTTTTCAGAGTTCATAAAGTTTATTTACATTCATAATAGAAGAACTTGATAAGAAGTGAATTTTCCAGTCAAAATGCTTCTTTGTAAATATTATGAATTAAACACATATATTTCCTTTGACTTACTACCCAACCTCCATGATTTGGGATTTGATTGAAAGATGTAGACATACAGAATCAAGGAAGATGAATGTCACAAGCATTCAGGTGAGAATTATGAAAAGTGAAATGGAACTGAAGAAAAAAAATAAATATTACACCCTAAGACAGCAGTGAGGTAAACAGAGAAAGTGAAGACATATTGACTTATAATACAAAATGACAGCCCCTGTCCCTTAGACACAAAAAACTGGAGTTGAAACACCTAATATCTTAGAGCAGGAATACCCACAGACTCTTTGATCTGATCTGTACCTCTCTCACTTTCATAGAAGCCTAAATTCAAGGCAGGGTAGAACTGACCCTGCGAGGTCTGAGACGGTAACTTTACGGTTGTAAGAAATTCTCACTTTTCTCCTGCAGAAAGAAGTCCTGACAGAGCGGTCAGCAGTCCAAATTGTAACCAGCACAGCACCAGGTGTCCTCATAGAAGAGAAACGGTGGAGCTAATAGAAATAGCACAAGAAAGAAGAAAATGTTCTAACATTAATTGTGGTAATGATTGTGTGCCCCTTCTTGAAACTATTGAACTATAGAACCGAACTAACAGTATGATATTAGGTAAATTAGGTTGCCAATAAAACTGTTTTTAAAAGTATAGAATTATTTTAAACTAATAGAAAAAAGGAATTTGCAGAACTTTCTATACATTCTGGAGAACTTTAAGAAATAAAAGTCCTTCCCTTTACTTCAGGTGTCAATAGCACTGCCTGTGTGAGAGACTTCAAAAAGATTCAGGGAAAAATTCTTTTACCTTTTCATTTCATTGTCCACAAGTCTTTGGACCCTTTTCATGTTGACTTAATCAGATATCAATATGAAAAGAATTCTGTCATTAGAATGAAAAAAAATAAGGAGCTTCAGTTTATTTTTCTGAAATGCAACTTTAAGGAGTTCTTATCAATAATTTATTTATACAGCTTCAATTCTATTACTTACATTTTGACTTAAAGTTCAATATCTTGATAATTCCCCCCAGAAATTGTATGACCAGTGTTCTATAATATCCACATATGGGAATTTGACTAAGACCTGGAAACTCATTCTCCCCAATGATAGCAATTAATTTACTCAATTTTGGAACCTTTTAATATTGCTTCAAAAAATCTCTGCTGACACAATGTGTTAGACGTGTGCTGCTAGCGAGAAGGTTAGTGCAACTCCAGCCATTACTCCAAAGGAGAGAGGTAAGGCTGTCTGCTCCCATAAACACTTGATGTCTCAGAAGCGCTAAAGCTGCTTTGTCCTGCGGAGTCACTATGGAGTGGGATCAATCTTGTCAATGGGTTTTATTTTGGTTTAGTATTTTGCTTCATACTTTCATTTTATGTTTCCTATTCATCATGACACACTCTACTTGCTTCTGAGTGTAACTCACAATCTCTACTAAATACCACATATTCTCTGCTGTCTCTCACATTTTTGGTTCTTCCCATCTCTTGAAACAAGTGCTGTATCTCAGCACAGAGACTGGCACCTATTCATGTCTTAGATACATCATAATCAGCAATTTAATTACATCTAGTCAATTCCTAAAAAAGACAGTCATTACTCTTTAAAAAGTTGGAATATATACTACAAATTAACAAAGAAATAAACAAACACACAGGATGAAGTGTCGTATTACCAAGGAGAGAATGCTGATAAACCTGTCAAAAGCATTCTGATGGTGGTGATCCCAAAATCCAGTTCATTTGGGGGTGGGGTGGGGTGGCTATTATCTCAAGATATTAGCATATCTGAGTGATGTGAAGTGAAATTAATTCCTTATGATCCTTCTATCCATTCCTCTGTATTGATCACCAAATGATAGGGTGGGGCCATGAAAAGAAGGAATAGAGGACTCAGGGACTGTTCAATTTTGCCATTCCTCTGGACTGAAAAGAGACATCTCAGAAACCGAAACAGAGTGAATCCTGGGACAATGACCAAAGAACCACTGCTGGCTGAGCCTGGGGCAGGCGTAGTGGGAGTCCCGGTATGCAGTGGGGGACTCATGCTAGACCCTTCATCACGAGTGTCAGCAAAGCAACGAGAAGAGCTGTTGGGTTGAACTGAATCATTTGGGCGGTGCGATATTTGGAAGAAAAAGATGTAGATTAAAAGTTGTTTTTGAAAAAGCCTGGATAAGGCTTGCCAAATTTCTATCCTAGGAATGTTACTGTTGCTTCTCGTTAGTTGGCGTTGACACTTTACAACTCTTATGCAAAAGAACAGAACCGCGACTGGTCGAGCACCAGCTTTCCACTTGCTAGCATGCGTGGGTTCATTCCTGAGGCTTTGGTGTATTTTGAGTAGCTTCCATGCTGGGGCTCCATCTTCCTGTACTATATTAGAAATTATTCTGTTGTGATCCACAGGATGACGTCCCCGAGGCTTTCTTCCTCATCCATCTGACACCTATTTACTCTGGGTGACCTCCTTGCAACCGCAGCATCACTGCCAGCATCAGAACCAGCACCACCAATGCTACCACAGTGCGACATATTCACCAGAGAGTTTGTTTCGATTCTTTCTCTTAGTAATCAGAGTAGAACTGCCCCTAGGGTGCCCTAGACTAAATCTAGGGGTGCTGACATTTTGTCTTTTTCCATCAGAGTGACTGATGGGTTTGAACTGTCTACCTTGCAGTAAGAAACCTAAAACTTTACTCATTGTAGGACCAAGGGATTTTATTTTAGTAGTAACTCATTGCCATGGAAAACAATCTGTTTCCTATTCATATACCCTTGCATAGGCTTATATGTGGGAGCAGATAACTTCATCTTTCTTTTTCATTTTAGTCATAAAAATGTGTAAATAGAAAGCAGAATAGAAAGCAGGAGGATTAGACTAGAGGTGAGTCAAGCATAATTGTATATCCCATGCATTATAATACTCTACAAGAAGAGTTTGGGAAGTGAGAAAGGATAACAAAGCTACAAAAACATTCTAAGCAGAAGCAACCAGTGTCTGAGCATGTGCAGTGCAATGTAGGATTGAAGTATCAAAGCTGATAGAGGAAGAGGATGACTCTCTTTGAAGGGAATTGTTTACTTAACCCAAACACACAAATGCACACCTAATTCCAGAAACGTGTTCTGTCTTCTATTTTTATTGAATGACTCAAAAGAATAATAGAAAACATTTACCCAAATAGTTTTTTTGTCTCTCTTTTTGACAATCTCACTGAAGAAGAAATGAGCAGATTAAGGACTCAGTTGTTAGAGATAGAAATGTGAAGAACTGTTAAGAATCTGACCTATGTACCCCATTTATTGGCAGTTTCTAAAGTGGGAAGGCAGAAACAGTGAAGGATGATGAAGGTTTACTTCGCTTATCCCCCTGGATCAACCCAATTCACCTTTGGTCATGTTCTGCTTACCGTAAACCTGATTTCAGTCTGTGTTTAGAATGATGCCTTCTGTGAGCTACTTAGCCCTGAAGAAAAAGTGAGTTTTGATTCAGTATTTGCCCCTTTATTAGTTAGAATCATTAAAGATGGTTTGGAAGTGAAAGAAATATATCCAGAAGTAATTTTGATAGGATCATTAAAATTTCTGCTCCAGCAGATAAAAATAGTGATTCTATAATTAAAAAAAAGTTTAAGAAAAAGTGAGGCATCTGCTGATGGAAGACAAGCACACATTTCCATTTAGTCCATTGGTTTAGAATACGCTAATAGAAGGACATTTTACTCCTGGACCCTATCATGGTTAAAAGTGTCCAACTGACTGCAAAATGAAGCAGTTATGCTGTTTCCAGGGAAGAAGGTTGGACTTGTTTAATCATAGTTGAACGTACAAGACATGTATATCATCATAGTGAGTTAGGTTCCTCGTGGAGTAGTGGTTACATGTTGGGCTGCTAACCTCTACTTCAACAGCTAGAAGTCAGCAGCTGCTTTGAGGGAGAAAGATGAGGCTTTCTATGTTTGTAGACTGCCAGTCTTCAAAATCCACAAGGGTAGGTCTACCTTGGCTTATAGAATCAATTTGAGTCAGAATTGACTTGATGACCATGAATTTTTGAGTTTTGAGTTATTGAGACAAAGGTACACATAAACTTCAAACTCCAACCTCCCTGCTATTGAGTTAATATACTTATATATTTACTTTCTCTCTATATATCAGAATTGTCTCAACAAGGGTGGAACAAACAGATGTTCAAATATATATTCATTTTCCTTCTAGAGAGTCAATTCTAGGGTTTCCGAGACTTTGCGAGCAGACAACTTTATCTTCCTCCCACAGAGTGGCTGATGCTTTGAGCTATTGACCTATTGGGTAGTAGCCCCATGCTTACCCAATAGTGTCACTAGGGCTGGCTAGTTCTCTTTATCTCTTCATGTCTCAGATGCCAGACTTCAGTCATTTTCATCAGTACAATTCCACATACTTTTCTCTTTTTAATATGAAAAAAGTGAAATATTAACTTGACAATTTTTTTGGCATCACTGCCCCTGGTGGTGGGAGTAGGAGGCCCAGCCTTGTTGCTGGATTTGAACCTCCAACCCAGTGGGATGCAGTCCCGTACACAACCACTACATCACCGGGGCTCAGCCTTGACAATTTTTATAGTTATAGAAATTTTCTCCATTCTATGTGATAAGAAGTTGGCCTGGTAATAGAATCCAAAGTCTTTCATTTTTAAAAATTTGTGTTTCATGGAAACCCTATAGAAGAAACAATTTTAGAAACTTATGTTCATTATTTATTTTCACTTTTTTCTTTCCTTCTTTTCAGAAGTTGAGTTGGGTTCTGTACTAGATTAAATCTAATACCCATCAGGAATACTATTAAAAGAAATAAAAACTGCTGGCCTCCTAAACAAATGGAAGGTGTATGTAATCAAGATGGCAAGGAAAGAATTTCTAGAGTCAAAGTCAAAGTGAAGGAAGGCAGCAAACTCAATACTTAGAAGATGATTCTGAGAGCCAGTTCTGAAGGATCAGATTAGTGAAATAGATGAAACAAAATTTTATAATTTTGGAGGACGATAGAATTGGCATTCTAATTTTTTGACATATACTGAAGGAATTATATTTATATTTTATTGTTGTGTTAGCTTAACTGTTAATCACAAGACTTTTCAGGGGTATATACCACCTATATTATCTTGAATAGCTTTTTATTAATATTGATATTTGAAAATAGATAATATAATATATCTTGATAGTTATTCCCCCCCCTGGAGCACCTACGTATAAATGCATTAGAAAGAAAACAGTCAGTTTTTTTTGAAAAATCATGATATCTCATTTCTCTCAGATTTAAAAATGAAGTAAAAAAGATAAGGATAATTTCTCATGTAAGTGCAGAGTAATCAACTTGTTCTCATAATCCTAAACTTTACTCTTCTCACAATTTGGGATGGAAAATTGGAGTTGTGTTCATTACAACTGGTCTCTGTTAATCCATAACTTCAGTAAAATTCAGTGAAATGTGTTCAGTAAAATTCAAATAGAAGAAATAACATTGAATAATATGTCACATGGTAGCTAATAAATATCAATGTATGTGGCAACACCAAGGGAACATTAAATTATTATGGGTTGCATGGATAGTGTAACTTTTTTATCTCCATTACTGTGGAAAGGTAAAGTAAAAATTATTGTTCACTGAACTACTGAAGAGCCTGACTCATGAACTGAGACCCTAATTCATTCTAAGCTGTAACTCTTCCTTAAAAGCTGGAGCATAACGCAGTCAGGTTAGCTCATAATTTAAGAGACAGTCACATTTACAAGGGAAGCAAGGAGGAGGTGAGGCGTCTCCTGGACATTTAGGTGATTAGTGTTCGAAGCAGCGTCAATGATCTACCAAAGAAGAAAGTGGTAGCTACATAGATTAAGTGAACATTTAAAAAATTACTAATTCAGAAGTCAAGAAAACTGCTCATTATAAATATAAATAAATGCATTGGGTTTTTGATGCACAGTTAATTTTTCTGAATTTATGATGAAATTTTAAAAGGAGTGAGGCACCAATAATTTTAAAAGTTTTCTTTTTTTATTATAGCTGTTACTGAAATGGAGGTAAAATGCTCCAAATAAAATTGCTTCCCCAAAATCCAGACCCAGGAAACATTTCCAGTTATGCTATGTACCAAGAGAATGCCTGTCCTGCTTCAAACCATTCTTCTAAAACACTTCAGTGAGAAATTTTTATGAGGAATTAATTTTTCTCCTTTCTTGGGTTATTTATTATCTAGTATGTAAACTAATATTTACATGTATCGGTCACAGATGTTCAACACTATTTTTGAGCCTTAAAGGTAACTTTCTGAAATAAGTGAGTATGCTCAGAGTGTATGTGATTGTCTATAAAAAGCTAGTTCCTCATTTTGAGATATTAAAATGTTCCTTTAAGGTGCATACATATGGTCTGTTGTGAATTGCTTGTATGTATTTCAGAAAAATACAGTTGTCAGAGTTTTCAAACGAGAAAAAAGTTTTTCCATTTTTAAATCTTTGCTGTTTGGAAACGTAGAGATATGACAGTTCATGGTTGAGTGGTCAAAAAACTCCTGCCATACCACTTATAATATAACAATATGACTTTTACAAAGTAGTTGCCCTTTTGAAATATCAGTTTTCATGTCCTTGAAGTGGAAAAATAATACTGTCTGTGACATCAAGTCGCTGTGACAGAGATTTATAGATAAAGGGAAGGGAGGAGAGGCAAGAGGAAGCAGGAAGAGGAGAGAAGAGTGGGAGGAAACAAGCAAGGAGGGACAAAGAGTGGAAGGAGTAGGAAAGGAAGAAGAAGAGATGGGAGAGAAGAAAGGAGAGATGGAGGAGATCTCAGGTACAGAATTGTGGGAATGGGCAGAGACAAAATCTGTAGCTCCGGTAATAGCCTGGATGCTCATGTCGCAAGTGCCCCAAGTCTATCGATCATACAAAGAGTGAAGAATGAGGAAGTTTTGCTAAAATATCAATAGATTGTCTGGCGGTAGAACATATGCTCCAGAAATTTCTTTTTGCTTCTTAGACCTAATTAGGGAAAACTATTAGCTTCCTTATGCCCACTGCCACCAGCTGTCTGTTCCACTCATGTCATTGTTGGGCCCCTTTAGTCATTTCCTATTCATAGCAACCCTCTAAGAAATGAAATAAACCACATCACAATTATTCTTATGTTTGAGATTATTTTGGCATCCACTGGGTCAATTCATCTTGTCCAGTTTTCTCCTCTTTATTGCATGCCTTTGCTACCAAGTGCCTTATCCTTCTCCAGGAATCAATTCCTCCTGATAATATATCCAAAGTTTCTTAGAGGGAGACTTGTCATCCTTGCTTCTAAAAAGCTTTCTGGTTGTATTTCATAAGAAGGATTTCTTTTGGTACTTCCTGGTACTTTTAATAGTCTTTGCAAGCATCATAAATTAAATGCATTGATTTTTCTTCAATATTCTTGATTCAATGTTCAACAAATGATGAGGTGTTAAATTATCACCTAATAATCCACTTTCCAATGCACTCTGCAAGATAGCAAGACTATTCACATCCCTAACCTATCGTCAAAAGTCAATTAATTCATGTGAATTCCATGCTCCCTTTATCTTCTTAAACTGAAGTACCTTTTAAATTAATCAAAAAGAAGACCAAATATGAAGCTGTCCATTTGAAGAAATGGCTTCACCACTTCTTCCATTTCCTTTAGCTACTTTACAATCATGAAAAACTTTCAGACTCTCTTCTGATATCCACTTTGATCTTGCCTTTCTCTCCTTTTTCTTTCGTCTTGATGTTGTCCTGCAGCTCCTCAGGCCTTCTTCCATTAGTGTTCAATGAGTCAAATCTATTCTTGAAATGTTGCCAAAATTTATGTAGGTTTTATCCAAGGCTGAATTTTAGCTCTCTTGGATTGGTTTTAATTTTCTTTAACTTCACCTTGGACTTACATGTAAGCAATTTCACAGTCAGTCTGGGTAGAGTAGAGGAACAAATTCAATAGACACACATATGGATATAAGGAATGGGTTTATATTCAAGAGGAATAGGACATTGAGAAAACATCTCAGCCCAGTCCAGCTCAGTCACAAGTCCGATATTAACTCATGTGCCTGAAATCAGTCCATAAAGTCTCCTTCTGACTCACGAAGTTACAGGTCAGTGGGTACAGAGTCCCAGCACCGACAGGGGTCTCCCCATGGCTCCTTGTTTCCAGGGCTCATGGTCCATCAACAGCATCCCATGGTGGCAGAAGCAACTCATCGCTGGCAGAGGCCTCCATGTGGCTGCCCAAGCTTCAGAGACCTGGCTCCATCAGGGCAAAGCCGTGTGGTCTCTCCACCGGCTACTCCAGCCTCCCAGACGCCGTCATTCTGTGTTGCCTATGGTTAATCATCTCTGAGACTAACTCCCAACAACCGGGAGATAGTTTCTCATCTTCACGAGGGAAATATCGTGAGATTTCCCTGAAGTCTCAGGAGAGAGCCATGCCCACATAGAGGCCTCATTGGCTACTCAATGGCTATCTCCAGATTAACAGGCTAGACTCCACCCCTACATTTCAATCATAAAATTAACATAAGCACATGACTGTCACATCATGTAAGACAAAGTTTTACCATTTCTGCCTATAAGAAGCATAGTGATTGTATTTCTTCCAAGACAGATAGATAGGTTTATTCTTATAGGAGTCCTTAGTACTTTCAATATTCGTTTGTGTGTATGTGTGGCGAGTGTGTGTCTCCTAGGTTTATTGAAATATTACAGCATTGTGGAAAAGATTCAAATGGCTTCACATGGTGCTTTGAAATTCATTCCAACTGTCGGCAGAGTGACCTGCAGGTTGAACAGACTGCCAAAGTCCAAAAGCTTCAAAATTTCCTTAGTGTCTGGATCCACTTCAATAATCTAGTCCAAGACTGAGACCTCAGGAACGTAATTATCTCTCCCCTCTCTCCTCCTCCTGCAGCTTGATGGAGATCCTGCTGACAGGGCCTCTCTAAATCCTCATCATCAAGTGCGTGACATAGCCTACTATCTTGTTGCAGAGCTTCTTGCTGGGAATAATGGTGATCTTCTAACACACACACACACACGTGTGCACTTTTTTATGTGGAAGTCATTGCCCAGGCGTGTGTAGTATTTCTCAACAATTACCCAGTCAATATTCTTATACAGTAAAATAATTCAAATATATTTGTTTTTCTTCAGTCTTCATTGTTCAACAATGGTTGCAGCAGTACATTGGTGGGGTTGCTGCCAGAGGTTCAGGCTGGATACAGAAGAGGACATAGAGCAAAGAATATCCTTGTTGATGTCAAATGGACCTTGGCTCTAAGGAGAGAATACCAGAAAGATGTTAATGTGTTTTATTGATTAGGCAAAAGCACTTGACTGTGTGGATAAGAACAAACCATGGATAACCTTGAGAGAACAATGGGAACTCCAGAACACTTCCTTGTGGTCATGAAGAACTTGCACATGGATCAAGAGGCCGCTATGAGAACAGAGCAAGGGAATACTCTTCTGGTATTTTACATGATATAAAATAAGAAAATATATTAGATGGGTTTGATCCTTTCCCCATACTTTTTCAATCTGTATGGTGAGCAAGCTGGTTTATATGAAGAGGGATCTGGCATCATGAATGGAGGAAAACTATGAACAACCTGTGATGTGAAGATGACACAACCTTGCTTGCTGAAAGCTGAAACACTTGCTGATAAAAATCAAGGGTTTCAGCCTTCAATATGAATTACAATTCAAATCCTCACAATGGGCCAGTAGATAACATCAAAATAAATGGTGAAAAGGTTGACTCTTTAAAGTATTGGAAATTAAGGATAGTACTTTGAGGACTAAGGTGCCCCTGACCCAAGCCATGGTATTTTCAGTGACCTCAGATACATGTGAAAGTTGGACTTTGGGAAGAGGTAGTTGCGATAAAGAAATAATTGGTCTTCCAAAATTCTACCATGTGATCTAACTCATAGTGAACTTATAAAGAGTTTCTGAGGCTACAGATCTTTAAGAGAGTAGCCAGCCTCCTATTCCCCCTAAGGAATAACTTATGGGTCTGAACCATCCACCTCACAGTTCACCAGGGTTCCTTGCTTAGCTTGAGACCAGCTGATTTTTTACCACATATAGTGTTTCCAAAACAGAACCAGACTAGAGTTGACCAGAAAACTGGTCCCCCATAGGTTAGCAAAGTTGACATAGTCTATTAACTATTATATATGCTAACACATTGGTTCTTTATTCACAAACCAATCCATAAAGTGAAATTAATATTATTATTTACTCAATCTATAAATGAAGGAGCTATACCTAATTTTTCCAATTCACATCATTGTCAAGTACTGGTTGTGGTAGTGAATTCAAGCTTTGCCACATCTAACCCCTGTACTATTGCACTGTACTTCTGTAAGTGTTCATTGGTTTCTAGTGAGGGAGATTTTAAGTCATTGTCATAACTCTACAGTGTCATGTTTTTAGTAGTTGTAATTCAGCCTAACTGAATTCTTTAGAAATTCCTTGGTAATTTTTGTACTGTACTACAACCAGTTCTAATCAAATAGGTTATTTTAAAGTCAGAAACACAAATATCTTCTAAGATGTTGTTATAACTCATAGGTTAAGTGACAAAAGGGAGGTACAGTGTAGGTTCTGGTATGAAAGGGGAACAGAGTACCTCAGCAATTGGAACAAAGTTCACCCTTCTTTGGGTGTTATTTAAGTTACATTCTGATTAAAATGTTCATTCCCGGTGCTACCTGTTTGAAGGATTCTTTTTTCTCAAACTATCCTCCCCCCAAATGCAAACTACTGTTTAAATCATTGCATGATTTTGAGACATAATAGTCTATAACTGTTATCTCAATCATTTTGGTTACAGGACCTGTGTATGCCCTTACACTGTGTTGTGGATTGCAAAGTGCTTTGGTTTATATAGATTATGCATCTATTGCTGTTGCTCATATTAAAAATCAAAAGTGAGAAATTTTCATCTAAAAAGAATAGCGTCAATCCACTATAATTTAACATAAGTGTTGGCATGCATACCATTTTCTTTTTATTTTTTTGCATGACATTTTCAATAAAACAATTACCAAAAAACTTTTACTGAGACAAGTAGCATGGCTTAATACTTTGATGGTGTAAGACAAGATCGTGGGACTCTCCCACCTGTTTCCATATTCAATTTGTTGTGTGATCACATTCATCTAACCTCAAGAAATTGCAGTGTTTGCTTCTGAGATAATAAGGAGACAAGGAAAATAATATTTTAGAATGATAAAGCAGCTTCAAAAAGATTGTGGAAAAATAGAATTAAAGGATGATGGAATTCTTCCATAATTTTTTGGAAGCACCCTTGTACTCTTGATATGCTTTTGACCTGAAAGGCATGCAAAGAGAGTGTTGGGTACTTACTCTACAGGATGTTTCTGGACCACAGTGTATAAAGGCCTGGCCAAGTCATACTCAGTGTCATGAGAAATGTCCCACTGAGGCTCTTGGCATGATTAATAGGACAGTAATATTTATGACTGAGAACATTCAAGCTAAAAAAAGTAGTGCATTTAGCACATAGCATGTTGGATCACATAAACATTTGAACTTGTAAATTCTAAAACTTTCATAGTGATGGGAAGGTCAGTGATCTTTGTTGCTACCTTTTTTTTTCAGATGTGAGAAAGAACTTTTTAAAATTTCTCATGATCTTTGTTCACTAAACACCTCATTTGACTGCTTCCAAAAGCCCTTTAACAGAGTGATTGTTTTGAGATAAATATGCATTTCTTTCTGGCATGCAGCTGCAACAGATCATTTAAGGTGCCCAGTATATAAACAAGCCTGCAGAAACCCGGTGGCTTTTTCTTCCTCAGGCTTCCAAAAAAGTTTAAGCTTCTCCTCTTTTCCCACTCATTATGTGAAGTACTGAGCTGTGACGATGGGAGAGTATTGGCAGTGTGTTCCAAGGTCTTTGAGTTTAGGCTGTGGTAGACTGTGTATTTTGGCAGACCTTTTATGTACACATAGCCTGGCTCCTCATCAGTGTGAAAGCCCCACACAATTCTCTGAGCACCCGGCATCCCAGCTTTCAGCAGACATATTCACTCTAAGAATAACAATCTGCTTTCAGCCACCTGACTACATTTCTCTTCTTCCTCGATGCAAACGAAGACTCCTACATGCATGTAGCTTATTTTTTTTATTTTTGGGCATCACTGCTCTCCGGTGGTGGGAGTAGGAGGCCCAGCCCCACTGCTGGAATTGAACCTACGTCCCAGTGAGCTGCAGTCCCGCGCACGACCACTACGCCACCGGGGCTCAGCCTGCATGTAGCTTATTGTACTTTGCTAATTTTTGTAAGTATTTCAAATTTCGAAGGGTTCAGTGAATTCTGAAGCTAACCAGAAATATCAGAAGCATTGAAAATAATTCTGATACATAGGGTTAGGTTTAGGGGAAAAAAGTTTTCTTTTAATAAAAAAGAAGATAAACCTGATACCAACATTATGAATATTTATAGGATTTTAAAAAATGTTGAAATACGGGTGTTATTTCTCATATATGTTTTGAGTCCTTAAAATTCAATATATGCAGGTTAGGGATCTTTTTATTTGTTTCATTGTCTTAGAAATAAAATCTCAAAAACAACCCCCCCCCCCGACTACCACCACCACAAAACCCTTCAGTGTCATGCTAATTTGACTGATAGTTACCCTATAGGATGGAATATATCTGCCCTTCTTAGTTTCAAAATATTAACTGGAGCTGAATGGCTCCTTTTATACACACAAAGCGGATAGTGATTTTGAAAGGCTGATCCTGGGATTTGTAGCCCAATGCATAAGCCATGGTGTCACCAGGGCTCCTCTTAGAACAACTGAGATAAAAATCATAATTTGAAGTGTCAGTTAAAAAAATATACTAACATTTCTGTAGCTCTTTTCCATAAACAAAGTGCTTTCACGTACATTGTTGCATTTAAACCCTAACATAAATTAACATGTTCTTCTAAGTAGTTTCTATTATGCTTGTTCTACAAATGAGAAAAAAAGCAATTAAGATTAAGTAGCTTTCTTAAGTAATCGACAGGTCTATTTTCTAATCCTCAGTTTAAAAAGCACACCCATCCCTGTGCATGCATGTGTGTGTGCACGCCTGTGTGTGCATATGTACTCATAAATGAGTTGCAGTGGGGATTCTTTTTTTTTTTTTGCAGTCAGGACTCTTATCCACTCTCTGTTTAGTTGTTTCTATTCTCCTAGCTATATGTAACAAGTCAAAATTGCTGCCCGCAAGTCAAATCTGAGTCACAGTGATCCTATAAGGTAATAGACCTGACCCATGAGGTCTGAGGCTAGCTACAACAATAAACTTCTATGCCTTTCTGCCATAGGCAGAGCTGCTGGTCAGTCTGAACCAACCACCTTCACTTTGCCACTGAGTACTTGATGGACGTAGTACCAAGACTCCTTATAAGAAAGAATAGGGATCAATATAATAGTATTTGTCCAATTCACATTACAGAACAATTGAATGCAAATTATACAACATTATCTTTGATGTCATATACAAGTCCAATTTTGCTAAAGACCACCCAACAAAGATTGCAGCAGTACATTGACAGGGAGCTGCGAGAGGTTCATGCAGACTTCAGAAGAGGACATATAACAAGGCATACAATTGCTGATGCCCAACTGATTTTGGCTGACAGAAGAGAATAGCAGAATGATGCTTACTACTGTATCATTGGCTACACGAAAGGATTTGCCTATGTGGATTCTACAAATTATGGATAACTTTAAGAAGAATGGAAACTCCAGAACACTTCATTGTGCTCATTAGGAAGGCTTACGTGGATCAAATGTCATTGTAAGAACCAAGTAAGGGAATACCAAGTAAAGTTTTAAATCAATAAAGACGTGTGTCAGCTTTGCGTCCACTCACCATACTTATTCAATTGGTGTGCTAAGCATCAGAGGAGCTACACTGTATGAAGAAGACTGCGGCACCATGGATGGAAGAAGACATAACAATCTGAGGTCTGCAGATGACACACCTGTTCTTGCTTGAAGCACTTGGATTAAAATTTAATGTCAAAAATGCCCAAATCCTCACAACTAACTCAATAAGTAACCTCATCATAAATGAAGCAAAGGTTGAATTTGTCTTGTTTGGCTCCACAGTCAATGCTTCCCGAAGCAGCAGTCAAGAGGTCAAAAGATGTACTGCATTAGGCAAAAAATCAAGACCTCTTTGTTGTTGCTATTGTTTTAGGTGCTATTGAGTTGGCCTCGAACCACAGAGACCGTATTCACAACAGAAAAAATACTGCACAGTCCTGTGCCATCCTGATAATTGTTCGCATGCCGGAGCCCATTGGTGCAGCCACTGAGTCAATCTATCTCATTGAGGGCCTTCTTCAACATGATGTTCTTCTCCATGGACTCGTCTTTCCTGACAATATGGCCAAAATGTGTTAGATGAAGTCTTGACATCCTTGCCTTTAAGGAGCACTCTGGCCTTCTTCCAATTAAGATTGGTTTGTCCTTTTAGTAGTCCAGAGTACTTTCAATATTCTTCTCCAGTGCCAGAATTCAAATGCTTTGTTCTATGGTCTTTCTTATCAAATGTTCAACTTTCACATGCTGCAGTAGATTATACTATGGCTTATGTCAGGCACAACTTAGTGGTCAAAGTAACAACCTTGCTTTTCAATACTCTCAGGAGTTCGTCTGTAGCAGATTTACCTAACACAATATGTATTTTGATCTCTTGATGACTACGTTCATGACCATTGATTATGAATCTCGTAAGATAATATTTTTGGTAATTTTAATCTTTTCCCCATTTATCAGGATGTTACCTAATGACCCATTGTGGGGATTATTGAGTTGAAATCAAATATTGAAAGCTACATTCCTTGATCTTCATTAGCAATGCTTCAATTTCACCTTGCTTTCAGTAAGAAAGGTTGTGTTATCTGGATACTGCAGGTTGTTAATAAGCTTTATTCCAATCCTGATGCCACACTGTTCTTCATATAAATCAACTTTTATGATATTTTTCTCAGCATATCAACTGAACAAGTTTGGGGAGATGCAACCTGAATTGCACGTTTCCTGATTTACAACCCTGAATTACATGTTTCCTGATTTTAAACCACGCAGTGTTCCCTTGTTCTTTTTGCACAACTGCCTCTTGATCCCTTGCAAGTTAGCACAATGAAGAGTTCTGGAATTCCCATTATTCTCAAGGTTATCCACAGTTTAATATAGCCCACAGAGTACAATGTCATTGTGTAGTCAATGAAACAAAGTAAATATCTTTCTGGTATTCTCTGCCTTGGGCCAAGATCCATCTGACAACGGCAACAATATCGCTTGTTTCATGTCTTCTGAATCAGACCTGAACCACTGACACTTCCCTGTCAATGTGTTGCTACAGTCTTTGTTGGAAAGTTCTAGGCAAAATTTTACTTTTGTGTAATATCAATGATAGCATTATATTATTTGAGTGTTCCATTTGGTCACCTTTCTTTGGAATGGGTACAAATATGGCTCTCTTTTCATCAGTTAGCCAGGTAGCTGTCTTCTGATTTTTCTGGCACAGACGCGCAAGTGCTCCTAGTCCTTCTTCTGCTTGGTGAAACATTTCAATGAATATTTCATTTAATTTTTTAACCTTGCATTTGGCGCAGTTTGCACTTCTTCCTTCAGTACCATTGGTTCCTGCTCATATGTTACCTTGTGAAGTGGTGGACTCTTGACTAGTTCTTTTTGGTACAGTGACTCTGTGTTTTTGTTCCATCTTCTCTTGATGCTTCCTGCATCATTCAATATTTTATCTACAAAATCTTTCACAGTTGCAGTTTGAGGCTTGACTTTTTCTTGATTCCTTTCAGTTTCAGATATGTTGAACATGTGTTTCTCTTTAGGTTGTCCAATTCTAGTTTCTTATACATTTCATTCTAATATTTGGCTTTGTCTTTTCAGGACAACCTTTGAAGTTTTATATTCAGCTCCTTGACTTCTTTCTTTCACTTCCTTTAACTACTCTTTGATTAATGCAAGTTTCAGAGTCCCTTTTGATATCCACTTTATACTTTTCCTTCCTTCTTGTATTTTAAATGACCTTTTGCTTTCTTCATGAATGATCAACTTGATGTCTTCCACAGCTCATTGGGTCTTCTGTCATTAGTGTTCAATGCAGCAAATCTGTTCTTCAGATGTTCTCAAAATGCAAGTGGGATAGGCTCAAGATCATATTGTGATGGTTCCTGTGAACTTGTTTTCATTTTCTTCAGCCTTATCCCACACTTACATATGAACAATTGAAGGAATGTTCCACAGCCAGCCCCTGTTATGATTTTAGCTGCTGATTCTGAGCTTCTCTATTGTATCTTCCCACTGATGCAGTCAATTTGAATTCTGTGTATCTCATCTGGGAAGATCATGTGCATTGTTGCTTTTTGTGTTGTTGAAAATAGGTAATTGCTTGGAATAAGTTACTGGTTCTGCAAAATTCTGTCATTTGATCTTCAGTTTCATCTCTGTTATCACATCCCTATTTTCTAATACTGTTCCTTCTTTATTTTCAATCACCAATAATTAACTGTGAATGCATTTTGATTACATGTTTAATCAATTTCTGACTGAAGCAGTTGGTAGAATTTTTCAATTTCATCATCTCTAGGTTTTGTGATTGGTGCATAAAGTTGAATAATAGTTGTATTGATTGGATTTCTTTGAAGATCAATAGATAATAATCTGATCACAAATAGTATTGTACTTCATGATGGATTTAGCAAGATCCTTTCTGACACAGAATGACATGTCACTTCTCTTCATCATGTTATTCCTGGTCTAGCAAATCATATGATTTCTATTCAAAATGGACAATTGATTACACTTAAAGTATTGTAAAACAAAGATGTAATTTGAGGACTTTTAAGGATGTAGTTCCTAAGAAGATCTTACCAGGCTTTTTACCTGGTGACCAGTTCCCTGACACTCCTTCCCTGTCTTTTAAATGACTTTTTGCTTTCTCCATATGTGATAGTAAGTTTTTTTTGTGTGTGGCAATGTGGCACAGCTTATAAAGTTTTTTGCAATTAGTGTTCAATATGTCAAAACCATTCTTGAGAAGTTCTGGCCTCTTTTTACCTGCTGATATTGAACTACTCTGTGGTTTCAATCCACAAATATAGCCAATTTGATTTTTGTGTATTCCATCAAGAGAAGTCCAGGTGTATAGTTATTGTATGTGTTGTGGAAAAGTTATTTGCAATTCAGATTGTTTTTGTCTTACAAAATTTTATCATGCAATCATCAGTTTCCTTTCTTTTACCAATGTCATATTTCCCAAATACTATTCTTTCTTTATTTCTAACTATTGGTTCTCAATTGTCAATAATTATTAATGAATCTTGATTGAATACCTGATCAATTTCAGACTGGAGATGTTAGTAAAATTCTTCAAATTATCATTAGCTTTCATGATTGGTGTGCTAATTTCAAAGATAGTTGCATTGACTGGATTTCCTTGTATTATGATAGAAATTATTCTATCCCAGACAGCATTTTATTTCAACATAGATTTTGAAATGTACTTTTTCAAAAAGTAAAGAAATGTACTTTTCAATGATGAATGCAATGATAATACTCTTGAATTTGTCATTTGAGACATAGTAAACCATAGGGCTGTCTGATTCAAAATGGTCAAAAACAGGCCATTTCAGCTCACTAATGCTAAGGACACTGATCTTTACATGTTAAATTTCATTTTTGATGACTCCCAATTTCCCTAGATTCATGCTTCATATCTTCCAACATCTAATTATTGATTTATATTTTCAACTATTTCTTCTCACTTTGTGTCATGCCATATCAGCAAAAGAAGGTCCCAATGACATTACTTCATCCATGCCATGATGGTCAACTCTAATTTGAGAAGGTAGCTTTTCTTAAGTCATATTTTGAGTGCCTTCTGACTTGAAGGGTTCAACTTCTAGCACAATGGCTCTAAAACTTCCTAATACTGCAGCCCTTTCATACAGTTCCTCATGTTGTGGTGAGTTCCAATCATAAAATTATTTTTGTTGCTACATCATAATTTTAATTTTGCTACTGCAATGATTCATCATGAAAATATCTGATATGCTGGATATACTTTATTTTCATTGTTACAATTGAACCCAATTAAAACATAGTGATCAATCACAAAAATATGTAATTATATATTGTGAAATATTTATTTCTAATTACAAATGAAATTTTGTCTTGAAACATGGTGTAGCATGGGTAGCAGTCTTCATGCCAGGTACTCATATGTGTATCTGCATGTGTGCTGACCCATCTGCAGATGAATAAGGAGCAATGTGTTGATTCCTAAGGCCATCAGAAATATATGTTTCCCAATGGTCTTAGGCAATGCCTGTGAAAGGGTGGCCACCCCCAGGCTGAGAACTGCTGTTCCAGCGCTATCTAATATCTGACAATATTCTGCTGCTATTCATGAGATTTTCACTACCTGAGAATGTTTCTCAGCTATTGGTAAGGGTTACACTCACTGTTTTCTTAGAAGTTGACAGCCTATTCCTTCTTCATAGTCTCTTCTTAGTCTGGAAGCTCTACTGAAACTGGCTTACTTTCATCGATCTCAGTGGCCTTTGAAATATCAGTGGCAACTCCCAGAATAAAAACAACACAGCCACGCCCACTTCTAGGGATGGAGTCCATCTGACTCTGGTTGTGTCCGGTTCCGTAGCTCTCTCTTTTCTTGCATCCTTTCATGCATCCACGCTGTCCTCCTGGTTGGGTGCTTCGTGGTAGGAACTGCTTGCCCATTCCGGTTTCTGTGGAGACAACACCAGTACTCCCTCCCTGGGTGGATTAGTGCCCCATTCCCTCTGTTATTCTTTTACTTTTGTACTCCCTTTTATCTCCCTATGCCCTCCACTCCCTCATCATTCTCCCATTACTGTGTTGCACCCAAAGTGTACCTCCCTGGGTTTGGTCCTCCCTCCTCCCCCTCCCCTACCCTACATCTTGTACCAACTGTTATGGTATAGGAGTCTTCTCTTTTATACTCACCATACTGTTTCTACTTACCTCAGGGAGCACACCAACATGTGTGATCAAGAGAGGCTGAAGGGAGCAGGTATCAAGCATCAAAGAACAAGAGTCACATCATTATGAATGAGGGAGAGAGCAGGGTAGGGAACCTAAGGTGTACTGGTGGGTAATTGGTCACCCCTTTACAGGGGAGTCATAGGGAAGAGACAGACCAGTCAAGGTGCAGCTAGGCAGTGATGATGCATACAAGTTTCCTCTAGTTCCTGAAGCCTTCCTCCTTCCCAACCATCATGGTCCCAACTCTATCTTACAAATCCAGATGGACTGGAGAAGGTACACTAGTAGAGAGGGGAGCTGGAGATATGGGGAAACCAAGATGGATGAGCCCCTTAGGGCCAGTGGTGAGATTGGAGCTGCTGGAAAGGTAGAGTGAAGGTAGGGAAGAGAGACGGAACCAATGGCATGGCTGTACACATAAGCTCCTATTTGAAGGATGGGCATCAAAAGAGTGGGTTGGGGGAGAGGTCGGGCAGTGTAAGATATGACAGAACAATAAAAATGTATAAAATATTGAGAATTGGTGGGGAGGAGAGAGCAGGGGAAGAGGGGAAGGGATGAAAAGCTGATACTAGGGGCCCAAGGGAAAAGGCAGATGATTTGAGAACGATAATAGCAGTGGACATGTGAAGGTGCTTGGCACAGTATGTTTATTTATGTATTGTGAAAAACAATGTAATGAAAAACAATAAAATGATTTTAAAAACCACATAAGCCAGCAAAATAGAATCAACAGACAACTCATGGTTATGGAATTAGATAGTCTTATCTTTTTCATGTGGCACAGTCTGTGGCTTTTAACTGCTGAGGATAGCACTCCAACACATAATCCACACCTTCACCAGGGATTGCTACAACTTCATCTCCTCTCTTCTCCCTTTTCATTACAGATGCTCCAAAATAACGTCTGAAGCCAATTTCTATTTAAAACATCATTCATGTCTCTGACTTCTGTTAATATCTGAATGCATAACCTTTGTGGTACCCAGGGACTCACATTTTCTGCTTAATTCTTGACAATGGAATCTATATCTTCCCACACAATTTACTGTCTTTATTAATAGGATTTTCCTTTTTAACCTCTGTGTTAATTTGAAAGTATTACAAGAACTTCTTGCTCATGAATATAAACTTGCACATAGCTATTGTTTATTTCATGATCTTCTGAATTTATTTATCTCAACAGTGAGTTTGTTCTTATTATTTAAATAGTTTTTCAGGAAAATAAAGGTATTCAAATGAACTCATGAAATGATTTTTAGATTTTCTTGAAAATCATCCCTTACTTTGTCCATTCATCCTACAGTCTTATATTATGAATTTTATTTGGTACCCTTCAGGTTCCATTACTAAAAGACCTGTCAAAAAGTGTTGTAAAAGTTTCATCTGACTTCTCTCTTCTAAGACACCAAGAGTTTATCAAGAGAACTTACAATAAACACTAAACTTGTTTTAGCTTGTTCAAACAGGTTACATACTTTAGTGGTCTCATCAGGGATTTGGCAGTCTATAGTCTCATTCACAAAAACTATCATTCAGAAAACAAAATAAGCTACTTTTTATATACTGGGGACATCATATTTTTCATACTCTGCCTTTGTGCAATCAATTCCATTTTTGTAGCAATAAATCCTTATTTTTTTTAACTTTCAAAACTCAGATGCTTCCTTTTTTTCTTCTTTAAAGTCTTTATTGAAACACTGTAGCTAAAAACAGGCCATTCATGCTTCTGTCCTCCTATTCCACTGCTGTGGAGTGAATTCTGACATCTAGTGACTGTATGTAGTTGATTTATAAATATTTGCTTAAAGTTGATTGGGAGAAGTGGTGACTCAATAGTAGAATTCTTGTTTTCCAGAAAGGATAGATACCGGGTGCCATTCTCAAATGATGCATGTATGTCCTGTGCAGCTGCCATTTGTCTGTTAGTGGAGGGTTGGATGTTGCTAGGATGCTGGGCAGGTTTTGGAAGATTCATACATATGGATCTAAATGAGGAAAAAGGGGTCTTGAGATCTACTTCCCAAAAGAGGTCATTCAAAACCCTATAAATCCAAGCATTTAATCTTCAACTGAGGGAAACACAGGACCAGGTGGTATTTTGTTAGATTGTGTTCAGGTCACCAGACATCAGGAGTCAACCTGACAGCAGATAACAAAAGCACAAAAGTGGTGATTTTTGCAAGAAAACTCTTTAGCTTATCTTTTTAGTAGGAAAAATGGAATGAAGAATGGAAGAAACACACTCTCCTGTTGTGATCACTAGGTGTTGAAGGAGTCAGGTACCAGGCATCAAAGAACTAAAAATTATACCATTATAAACAAGGAGGAGTACATATTGGGGACCCAAAGTCCATCTGCAGGGGAAGCGACATCCCCTTGCAGAAAGGTTGTGGGGAGGAGATGAGTCAGTCAGGATACAGTGTAGCAATGATGAAATATGCAACTTTCTTCTAGGTCTTAAATGCTTCCTCCCGTCCACTATCATGATCTGAATTCTACCTTACGAATCCAGTTCGACCAGTCGATGTACACTGGTGCAGATAGGAAATGGAAACATGGGGAATCCAGGACAGATGATCCCTTCAGGACTACTGGTGAGAGGGGCGATACTGGGAAGGTGCAGGGAAGGTGCAGAAGAAAGGGGGAGCTGATTCTAAGGCTCTGCATATAACCTCCTCCCTGGGGTATGGACAATGGGGAAGTGAGCAAAGGGAGACATCAGACAGTGTACAATATGACAAAATGACAATAATGTATAGATTATCAAGGATCATGAAGGAGGGGGGAGTGGAAAAATAGGGAGCTAACACCGAGGGCATAGGTAGAAAGAAAATGTTTTGAGAGGAATGATGGCAACAAAGGTACAAGTGTGTTTTGCATACAATAGATGTATGCACAGATTGTGATTAGAGTTGTATGAGCCCCCCATAAAACAGTTTAAAAAAAGAAATATTTTTTTTTGTCAGAAGGGACTTTGGTTTATATTTATTAGAACTTTGTTCTAGAAAACACTCTGAAGTAACAGCTGTTTGAGTCAGCAAAATAGAATCCTGTTGATAGTTCAAGTCTTTGTAAAAAGTAATTTCTCATTTTTATTCGGCCTAGTAATTGCAGTGCCAATTAGCAGGGTATGGCTGGCCTAACCTTGTTTATCCAGGTGTCAGAAGGCCCTTTTTCCGTATTTAGGAAATATTTACTTTCTTTGATGTCAGTCTGCTTTCAAATGTTGTCAGCTTCATGATCTGGAATAAAAGTTAAGCATTTAGTTTAATTCAATCATGGTTATTAGAAGGACCAAGCTTAATAGTTTTGTGAAATTTATAGCATATTTATGCATTATAAAATCAAGTGAGATAGTCATATTTATATTTAAGTATTATTTATACCCTACATAAAGCACGTGCTTATATGAATAACAACAGTAAATCCAATACTTGAACTATTAAAGGCATATTTATACTATAGAGGTAGGTTTTCTTTATTTCCTTCTATATAGAATTCTGAAATTTCCATAAAAGTGCTCAAGCTGATGGCCAGCAAGTTTTGATAAGGGATAAGGTAGTTTTTACCATAGTAAAATGTTTCTGTCCTAAAAGATAACATATTGAGATACCAGAGAGGTAGTCGAGGGAAAAAGGACTCTACAGAGTATTTGTGACAGAATAAGGCTTGGTGACATTATATATTAGCAAAATTGGCTTCAGTTTTTAAGAGTCCCAAATTATATGCATCATATAAGTGTTTTGAAAAATATTAGCTCATTGGAAGGTTAAAACATCATAAATATATATAATATTCAGTTATTAGGTATCAACTATTTTCATGATATCTTTTCAAAATAAGCAAATCTTTACTATAATGTAATCCAAAAGCCTTTATTGTAATATAAACTGGCCAATATCCTGCATACTCTGGCAAGCATTCATTTCAGAATAACAACTGAGTGTTATAATACATTTAATGAAAATTCAACAAGTAGAATTTCTATGTAACATTTGTTACTGATATTTTTTAGCAATGTGGCAATTATCCAAGACAATGTATTTAGGTTTATTTCAAGTTTTCTCTTTGATTTGCATGAATCTGTGACCCTTAAACAATCCTGTAGATAGTAATGTACTCATTTTGCAGAGGGGAATACAGCCTCAACAAGAAGAGACTTTCCATAGCAATTACCATAATTGATGAATGATGGCTAGTGCCAGACCCATAATTTTTCTTTCCCAGAGCATAGTATCCTTTGTGGTACAATATCTAGATCCTTGAAAATATATTTAAAAAATATTTGCAGAAGAGATGCTACAGTTCTTCACATGGAATGTGATCTATCTTCATTTTGTGGAAAATGAACTAATATAGCATTAGTCTATATTGTATTCTTAGTTTGAAAATAGTCATCATGAAAAGAAATTTAAAATATTGAGTTTAGAATATATTTTTTGACTTCCTCCCACTGAGAAGCGCGTGAGTGAGCGACCCACGTGTTTCCACTGGTCTATCTGGAGGAGCAAACAAAAGGACCAACAGTTGTTGGGAAAGGCAGGATTTTGGAGCACCAGTAGCTTAGAGGAAGCAGGAAGAAGTGCCTGGATTGGGTGAATCCCTGACATTCAACGCTGTGGCAGTAAAGTTCACCTGGGAGGAATGGCAGCTTCTGAACCTTGCTCAGAAGACTCTATATCAGGATGTGATGTTAGAGAACTATCACAACCTGGTTTCCATTGAGATCCTGAAAGTTGATGATCATTTGCTACATCAGTCGCAACATGAAATGAGCATGGACAAAACCGAACAATTCAATCAATTTAATTCATTAGAACATATTCTTCTTCAGCATGAAAACAAATTCCCTCTAATTGAAAACTATGAGCTGTTTAACATACATGAAAAAAAAGTAAAACCAGATTTAGTCATTCCAATAGTAAATCAAAAGAGTAGTAGCAAAATAAAGAAGTCATTTTTACTCAATGGAGATGAGAAAACTTTTATAAATGTTGAAGAAGACAAATTTTGTGCTGAATTGAAATTCTCTGTGTGTGAGAAATCCAATATCATGAAGTCACCGGGCATTCAGCATCAGAAATTGGA
>PVJH01014924.1:0-55334 GCA_004026705.1 Nesogale talazaci | reverse complement strand
GGCGATAGCGCCTGCACTCGGCTCCACAGGGCCACGTCTGAGTGAATGCCTGGCTTTCTCGCCCACTTAAGCAACAGGAGATGCTCCATTAGCTGTTATCCTAAGACCCAAGATCATTCATTCATTACCTATATCAGTCATCAATGTAAGTCTTCTTTTAGGTACATTTACTTTATCAGCTAAGATTAAGTTGATTTTATTTATATTAAGCCCACAGATAAAAGATAATTAACCTGATGGTTAATTCAGGAGAGAATCTCTAGCTGGAGAATTATGATAAGATCCAATGAACTCCCTGGGTGAATTTCAGGGCTCATGTGAAAGAAGAATAGGGTCAGGAATCAGAAAGGACCACATCAATTCTCTGTCCCTAAATAACATTGTGTGGGAGGCAGAAGGAGAAGTCCACGAGAACAGTTTTATAGGGTCACTGTAAGTCAGAAGGTGAGTCTATCAAGTCATTTAAAGTGTTTGTTCCTCAGCTTTCTCATCTTTAAAAGGAATTTGACAGGGTTTATGTGTCTCCATAGATATTGATCTTTAACAGCACAGTGGGTTAAGTTTTGGATTGTTCACAGCAAGTTCTGTAGTTTTAACCATCAGCTCCTCCCTGGGTGAAAACTGAGGCTATTGTTCCTAATGACACAACACCTGATCCTAGAGAAGCACAGAGGATCCGTGTACATTGCTCCTCGTTCTTTAAAGCTTGAAGTTCAGGGAGAATTCATGGTATACTGACAAACCATATCTGTCTCCTTTTATGTGTCAGAAATGAACCTATCTCCCTTTAAAGTACAGAATTCTCTTACAATGCCTACCGCTGAAAGGGGAACAAGTCCCTCCAAGCAAGGAGAATAATTTGAAAACCAGATGACCACATGACCCCTCCACCAATATTACCAGTTATCTCATTAACTTTGATTCTTTCCTGAAATATGTTTTTTTCCTGACCTCTAAAAAGATCCTCTGACCTGTTATTTGGAAAGCAGGGTTTTTTGGACAGGTTCCACCTTCTTGAAGATCAGGATTTGATAAATACTTTTGCTCTCCTTTGAGGTCCTGTCACATACCTGAATTCACTTACCGCTGCCAGTAACCAGAGATAAGCTGCCTTAATTATCCATTTTTCTGTGAGCACTTTCAAAATTTGCAGCCTGAGATACTCTTTGGGACAATTTGACTCTGTTCCAGTGAGTGAGTCTGCATGAGTTTCAATAGAAGCTTTGGCAGTAAGATTGGTTTTATTTTATATTTGAGTTTAGGCATAGTCATAGAAGTTCTGGGATATGCAAATGGCTAAGGTTTTTCCTCCTAACCAAAAAGTTAGTGGTTCAAACACACCAAAGGTATTGTAAATCACTAGGTTTCCAGTGATATACTTCGGAAGAATTACGACCCTGAAAGCACTATATTCATGACCATAGAATTGATGCTGTCTCAAAGTGACCAATTAAAGACAGGGTAAGAACTGGTCCTAACTCTTTACAGAAGTAGAAAGAATAATCTTTCTCTCATAGGGGTTTCCAACTGCTGGAAATCCTTAAAGGAGGACAATTATAATCTGAAACACATAGATTTTCCTAGAGATGAAATTGACTCAATGACAATTATAACTACATGGTAAAAATGCCACAGAGGATTTTTAGTATTATAAACTTTATGGACGCCAACAGTCACATCTTTCTTCTTCAAAGCATCTGATACATTTGAATGTGAACTTTTTGATGGACAAGCAAAGATGCAACCATGGTGCCATAAAAGAAGCAGCCATGGGGCCATCAGGGACTTTCTATTCCCACTGGTTAGATATAATGAGAAGACTAATGATTGGTGATGGGGTAGGGATTTCAACTGAGATCAGATGGACTTGACTTTATTTCTAAAAATCAGATTATTACAGAGTTAGGTAAAATTCAGTCTCCTCATCCACAGTTTTTTAATAAATCATTTTATTTGGGGCTCACACAACTCTTATAACGATCAAAACATACATCAATGGTATGCAGACCACATTTGTTGCCATCATTATTCTCGAAACATTCTCCTTCTACTTAGGCCCCCAGTATCAGCACCTCATAATCTCCCTCCCTCCCCCTCCCCCATGAACTCTTAATCTGCAGAGCAGATAGCTTCCGCATTCTTCCACTGAGCAGCAGGTGCATTGACCCTTCAACCTTGCAATTATCAGTCCAATGGTTACCTGAAAACCAGCGTTCCTCTAATTCTACTTCATTAACATAAGAGGGATTAGATAATAATTACATAACACTGATAATTATATCCTAACCAAATGGATACATATATACATATATATGCACAATTTAATTAAACACACATTCCAATATCTCATTTTCCCCTTTTATCCTCTTAACACATGTTTAGAGAAGACACTGGAAGTCATCTAAAGAATCAAACTGGATATCAAATCTGCCTTATGATATACTCTCTTTAAGTGCCATCTTGTTGAAAAATTTTATTCCATCAAAAAATTGAGGTTTTGAAAAAACAATTCAGCTTCTTGGCTTTGTATTAGAACTGATAGAGTCTGGTAGCCCTCCTTGCATTTGCCCATCTGTCTCCAATCTGCAGAGCAGACGGACTTTGTAGAATTGCTGGACTTTCCATTTCTGATGACCCTCAGTGCTCCATTATTGTTTCTGTGATACCAAGACCCATTGCTAATTGCTGTTTTGCTGTCATATTAATCTCAACGAACTTTTTCCTTTCACTCATTTTCTTGTTTTGCTTGTTTATTTATTTTATTAATAAGACAATCTTTCTGCGTACCAATATGCGAATCAAAAATATAGGGTCACATATTTTGTTGTTATTGCTTTGTGTTTAAGAAATGTGAGAACAGATAATTTTGCAAACTTAGATTCTATTGTGATGTACTTCTAACTCCTTATTGAATATATCTGTACAGAATAGGGTACACATCTCAGTGAAATTTCAAAAAATTACTTACTTTCCATAAGCAGCATGCAGATCAAAACACAGATATATATCAGCACTCCAGAAGTCCCTTTGTGCCTTCTTTCAATCATGCTTCCTGCTATCTGACCTTCAAAGGTCATAATGTTTTATTTGTTTGGCCCCAGACAATGAAATAATACAGAATGTATGACTGTCTTTTAAAAAATATTGCTCAACATCATTCTTGTGAGACATATTCACATGGTTCCCTAGTGTTAGAGTTGTGTTGGTACATTTATTAGGTGCAAACAAAGCTTATCTATATTTAAACTAATTAAAAGTGGTTACCTCCCTGACCTCTTTTAGCAATTGCGTTTTCAACCCTAACTATTGATATAAATTTTTTCTTAAGAAAAAGAATCCGGAGGCTGAGCCCTGATGGCGTAAGTGGTTGAGTGCGAGACTGTGATCCGCGGGCTTGGAGGTTCAAATCCAGAGGCAGCTCTCAGGAGCAGCACTGGGTAGCGCTCACAAGAGGGCAGTGATGCCAAAAAAAAGAAAACGAATCTCCTGCCCTCCCCCCCAAAAAAAGAAAAAGAACTCCTTCTACAATTCATTTATCACTTTAAAAATCTCATGGCCTTTCCACAACCATTTTTAATGCCTGCCTAGGTATCTAAATTCTCAAGTAGTCCTACTGTCAACACAATGAAATTCCATAATCATTTCTTGGTTTAATGTTCTTATCCACCACAAAACTCTTTTTTCTTAACTTCCACGTAAAACTTTATTTTTAAGATTCCCTAAGCATCTTCAATTTTAAGTATATTGTTGAGATGCTTTCTTATTTATTTTTCATGATGAAAACAAACCGGCACCCACATGAAAACTTTTTGTGTGTCAGACAGCCGGATAGATTACATTTAATGAGCAAAAGAATGACATTCACACTAAAATAGTTCTTTTTATCTCTTTTCCATGATAAGAAAATACTTTTGTCTAAAACATAACCATCATCCATTCCTGATAAACTCACTGCTATGGAGTTGATCGCAATTCATATCAAGATGATAGGACAACGTAGAACTTCCCATAAGGTTTCCAAGGAGGTCCTCCGAATAGAAGCCCATCTCTCTCCTGATCAGTGACTAAATGCACTTCACTTACTCTCCTAGGTTCTTAGCATGGTAAGGAAACTTGTCATCATTTCTCTCAGACATCTAATAAGTGAAAACAACAAGAAGCCTTGTTCCTAGGACATCTTCAAATGTTGTATGTACATTTAAGTGATCTTTTGGAAAATGCGTCTATTACATTTCAAATTATTATCTGGGCAACAAAGAAAACAAGCATGCTTACCATCCACCAAGAATAATTTTATTAGTACTTCCGCCCTTCATATTTTCTCCAGAGATTTTCAATAGGCTTTTAAAGCAGATGCTGAGCTAGAAACTAGTACAAGAAATAAAGAAAGCCAAGGGGAAAAAATAATAATAATGGACAGTTGTACTTGATTGTTTCTATGGTCAGGGCATCTTCCTGAATGACAGATAATTCATCTTCTGTCAGTTTCCATTGCCTAGAGATCATTCTAAGCATTGTTATCAGCAAAACCTCCACAAAGTGAAGGATTTTCAAACAGGAAACCAGATGTGATGGGGTCAGGCCCTGCATGTGATGGGGATATTTGGGTTAATGATGATTGATGCCATATCACATTTCATAAAGTGCACACTTGCCAAATCAGGTATTTTTTCTGTCACAGAGGAGCAGTTCCAAATGCCTTTACTGCAAATAGCCAAGGTCAAAGAGGAAAGAGTGGACACAAAAAAAATCCCATTGCCCTTAAAAAAGAACATAAATTTACAGTAACCACAGCATGAGGATCACATTCAAATGGCTGTTATATACCTAAGAAACATGAAACCTTTGAAATTGCCCTACCTATAACATTGTTTCAATGTGTTCATGCTTTGTTTTATTTTGTTTCTATAATGACTACATTGAAATGCCATCACTTAATTATAATTCAATATAAAATAGTGAACACAGATTTTATTAACTCACTTGGTAATTTGAGTGTGAAATAAAGCAATATACAAAATGCATACTCAAATAGTTTTATCTTTTACTGAATGAGTACAGAAAAATAGTATTTTATGAACATTCTTTTTCGATAATATTTTCTTCATATTTAGAGTACTTGAATATGCTCGTATTTAAACATCGTTGCTGTTGTTGTTGTTGTTGTTATTGTTGTTAGGTACCATTGAGACAGCCCTGACCTAGAGCAACCCTGAACACAACAGGACTAAACACCACAGGGTCCTGATTGTAAACCATGCAGTATCTCCTTGTTTTGTTTGCACAACTGCCTCAGGACACCTGTTAAAGTTCTAAATAGGCACAATAAAGTATTCGGGAATTCTTTTCAAGATTATCCAATGTTTATGATAGTTCACACCGTTGAAAGCGTTGGCATAATCAATGAAACACAAGTAAAGTAAACATCTTTCTGTTATTCTCTGTTTGATCCAGATCCATCTAACATCAGCAATGATATTCCTGTTTCATGCCCTCTTCTGAATGTGTCCTGAATTTCTGACAGTCCCAGTCAATATGTTGCTGAAACCATTGCTGGATGATCTTAAGCAAAATTTTACTTGTGTGTGATATCAGTGATATAGTTCTTTGGTTTGATCATTCTCTTGGTAACAATATATCTCTTCCAGGCAGTTAGCCAAGTAGCTGTCTGCCATCATTCTTGGTATGCATTAAGTCAGTGCTCCCAGTGTTTCTTCACTTTGTTCAAACATCTCAGTGGTTATTCTATCAATACCAGAGCATTTTTGTGGCTAATGCTTTGGTACAGTTTTTACTTCCTTCAGCACCATTGGTTCTTCTTCTGTTACTTCCTGAAATAATGGAATGTCAACTGATTCTTTTTTGTATAGTGACTCTATTCTTTCCATTTTCTCTTAATGCTTCCTGCATCATTCAATATTTTGTCTATTGAATTTATAAAATAATTTTATTGGGAGCTCTTATAACATTCAATGCATCATTTGTATCAAGCATAATTGTAAACATGCTGCCATACTCATTTCCAAATATTTTCTACTTGAACTGTTGGTATAAGCTCCTCTTTCCCCCTCCTTCTGTTATGAATATTGGGGATTCATACACCTTCCTCACAATCCATACATACATCAATTGTATGCAGACCACATTTGCAGTGCAAGAACATTTTTTCCTATTAAATTTGCATTCCATGATGCTCACTTTCCCGACACAATCACCAAAGACAAATGCGTGCATAAGCAAAGGTTGTAGAGAAAGCTGATGGTGCCTGGTTATCAAAAGATGTAGCATCTGGGCCTTAAAGGTTTGAAAGCAAACAAACAGCCATGTAGCTCAGAAGCAACAAAGCCTACATGGAAGAAGGACACCAGTTTGTGGGACCACAAGGTGTCAAAGGGATCAATTATCAGCCTTCAAGAACTAAAAATTATAACATTGCGTTTTCACTTCCTTGATATGATCACTTATGACAAATGTGTGCATAAGCAAATTTGTTGAAGAAAGCTGATGGTGCCTGGCTGTCAAAAGATATCGTGTCTGGGTTCTTAAAGGCTTGAGTAAACAAGCGGCCATACAGCTCAGAAGCAACAAAGGCCACATGGAAGAAGTACACAATCCTATGAGACCACAAGGTATTGAAAGGATCCGGTGCCAGTCATCAAAGAACTAAAATTGCATTATTATAAATGGGAGGAGGGCATAACAAGAGAAGAAATAGACAAGGTTATCCAGGGATTACCAACAAAAAAGTCACCTGGACCAGATGGTTTTAAAGGAGAATTTTACCAAGCATTCAGAGAAGAACTGACACCAATCCTACACAAACTTTTTCAAAACATAGAAAAAGATGGCAAACTCCCAAACTCCTTCTACGAAGCTAGTATAACACTCATACCGAAACCAGGCAAAGATTCCACAAGAATTGAGAACTACAGACCAATATCCCTAATGAACATTGTTGCAAAAATCCTTAATAAAATACTGGCCAATAGAATACAAAAGTATATAAAACAAATAATTCACCATGACCCAGTGGGGTTCATACCAAGGATGCAGGGATGGTTCAACATACAAAAGACCATTAGTATCAATTGCCATATTGACATGAAAAAATATAAGAATCACCTGATCATATCCATAGATGCTGAAAAAGCATTTGAAAATATCCAACATCAATTCCTGTTTAAGACACTCGAGAAGATAGGAATAGAAGGAAAATTCCTCAAGACAATACAAGCTATATATGAAAAACCAACAGCCAATGTGATAGCCAATGGAGAAAAGACAAACACAATCCCACTGAAAAAGGGGACCAGATAAGGATGCCCTTTGTCCCCACTTTTATTCAATATTGTACTGGAGGTTTTAGCTAACAACATAAGGCAAAGAAAAGACATAGAAGGTGTACACTTGAGGAAGGAAGACATGAAGTTATTTTTATTTGCAGATGATATGATTCTATATATGGAAAACCCCAAAAGCTCCACAAGGGGATTACTGGAAACAATAGAGGAGTATGGCAAAGTGGCAGGATACAAGATCAACAATCAGAAGTCGATTGGTCTGCTGTACACATCAGATAAGACCACAGTAGAGGAGATAAAAAAGAGGTACCCTTCACAATAGCCACACACAAATTGAAATATCTAGGGATATACCTGACTATAAGACTAAAGATCTATATGATGAAAACTACAAAACACTATTACAAGAAACCAAGAGTGACTTCAACAAATGGAAAAATATCCCATGCTCATAGATCAGAAGGCTCAATATAGTAAAGATGCCAGTTCTACCGAAGGCTCTCTATAAATCTAATGCAATTCCAATATAATTACCCTCATTTTTCTTCAAATAAATGGGAAAAAAATGATTACCAGCTTCATATGGAGAGGGAAGAGGTCCAGAATTAGCTGAGATCTCCTTAAGAAGGACACTGTGGGAGGGCTTGCTTTACCTGACTTTAGCACACACTATACAGCCATGGTGGTCAAAACAGCATGGTATTGCCATAATGATAGATACTCAGACCAGTGGAAAAGAATTGAAAACCCAGAAATAAAAACACCAGCAAACAGACAACTGATCTTTGATAAGGGTCCAAAAAATATCAAATGAGAAGCAGAAGCTCTTTTCAACAAGTGGTGCTGGAAAAAATGGATATTTACTTGTAGAAAAATGAAGCAAGACCCTTACCTCACTCCATGCACTAGATTAAACTCAAGGTGGATCACAGACTTTGAAGTAAAACCCCAAACTGTTAGGGCCATCAATGAGAGAATTGGGACTAACCTGAGAACATTGGCACAGGGATTACAAGGACTATCAGAAATAGGGAAGGACACAAACACAAAGGAGGCACAAATAGACAGGTGGGATATACTCAAGATTAAACACCTATGTGCATCCAAAGAAATCGACAAAAGAGTAATAAGAGAACCCACGGACTGGGAAAACATCTTTAGCAATGACAAATCAGATAAAGACCTTATTACTAAAATCTACAATACCCTGATAGCTTCCAAAAAGAGCAAAACTAACTGCCCTTTGAGGAGGTGGGCAAAGGACATGAACAGAAGTTTCACTGAGGCAGAAGTCAATAAACCTATGAGAAAATGTTCCCAGTCAATGGCCATAAGAGAAATGCAAATCAAAGCAACAATGAGATAACACCTAACACCTTTGAGGATAGCCCAATTCAAAAAATCAGAAAGCAGTAAGTGTTGGAGAGGCTGTGAGGAAATAGGAACACTTATCCACTGCTGGTGGACCTGTAGGTATGTAGGGCCACTATGGAAATCAATTTGGCGATATATAAAACATATGGAAATTGAATTACCATATGACCCTGAAATCCCCCTACTGGACATATACCCAAAAGAGGCATGCAATGAACCACGACCAGACATCTGTGCTCCAATGTTCATTGCAGCACAGTTCACAATTGCAAGGAATTGGAAGCAGTCCATATTCCCATCAACTGATGAATGGATTAAAAAGCTGTGGTACATACATACAATGGAGTACTATGCATCGCTGAAAAACAGTGATGAATGCATGGAGCACATCACCACATGGGAAGAACTAGAGAAAATTATGCTAAGTAAAGTTAGCCAAGCACAACAGCACAGGTACAACATGAGTCCACTGAGGTAAGAGTAATTTAAAAATAACACAAAAAAAGGTACCTTGGGTTGCTACAGTATTCAAAAATGCCTGGGGAGAGACCTAAGTAGTATGGTAGGGGCCAGACCAAATTCTGAGCTACATATGGTAACCAACTGGAATAGGGGGAGGGGGGGGCGTGGGGCAAATGGTGATGTGTAAAGAGGGAATGGAATACTTACCCTCCCAAGGGGAGCGTGTTGTTTATGTCTCCACAGCACAAGAGGGACCAAACTTAAACCCAGTGATCCAGGATATGAACGCAGTGTGGCAGTAAGAAGTGGAGAACCAACGAAGGACTCTGAGCACACTACCCCAAACCCAACTACAGGGGCTGCCACTTCTCCACCAGGGGAGTTTGCCTTGGAGGTTAGCACTTGACGCTGCAGCTTCAGGAATGAGAGATGCCTGACCAGAACACATGAGAACAAATGAAGAAGGGGGAAGAGAGAATGGAGTGTGTCCTGGTCCACCAATCCTTCAGGATGATACTCCCACTCAAAACAGCTGATGCACAAAGAGGATCATATGTGGCCCATCTCAATATGAAATATAGCTACCATCACTGACCCAAGGCCTTTGGGGGTCAACAGTTCTTGAACCAGTCTGACACAACCACACCAAAGAAAAACACTAAGGGTATACAACAGAGAGTTGAGATCCAGATGGAATGACCATGATAAACCTTGGGACCAGGGAGTGGCACCCCATCTGACTCAACCAGGGGATACTCCTGGAGGTCAATAAACAGACCCTGAATTGCTTACATTTTTTTCATATTGTTATTTTTTACATATATATATATATCATTATTTTTTTACATGGGGTTTTTTTGTTGTTGTTATCATTGCTTTATTTTCTTTGGTTAATTCATTTTAGGAAGCCTTTTTTTGGGTACATATTGTTACCTTTGCAGGTCTATTTAGACAAGATAGGCTGTATGAACAGTGTGGAGGTGAAAACGATAGGGCTGAGGGTTCCGGGGTGTGGGCCATGGGAGAAGGGGATGAGGGGGAAAGGAGATAGTATTGACCAGCCCAAGGATAAGGATATACCAATTCATCCAAAATTAGAGACAATGTGATTGAGAGAAGTCCAGCAGGGATTGACAAAGGGTAATGTAACAGAGAGAAAATACTGAAACCCAAAGGAGGCTGATTTTGATAGTGGGACAAGAGGGAAGTAAAAGGAAATAGAGGAAAGAACTGGGGGTAAAGAGCATTTATAGAGGCTGAGCCCCGTGGCGTAGTGGTTGTGCGCAGGACTGTGGCCCACTGGGACGGAGGTTCAATTCCTGCTCACAGGAGCAAAAGTTAGGCCTCCTACTCCCACCACCAGGGCAGTGATGCCTAAAAAAAAAAAGAGCATTTAAGAGTTTTAAATACAGGCATGTACATAGGTGCATATATCTATATGTGACAATGGGGGAAATAGATCAATGAACTTATACATATAGGCTTAGTAGTAGAGCAGCAGATGGGCATTGGACCCCTACTCAAGTACTTACTAAATGCAAGAACACTTTGTTCTATTAAATTGGCATTCCATGATGCTCACCTTCCCTACCCGATC
This sequence comes from Nesogale talazaci, assembly GCA_004026705.1. Lineage (NCBI taxonomy): Eukaryota > Metazoa > Chordata > Mammalia > Afrosoricida > Tenrecidae > Nesogale > Nesogale talazaci. Next base: position 44,600 of record PVJH01014924.1, on the reverse strand, counting down.
ACTGAAGACAAAAGTGAGCATATAAGCAATGGTGGTGAAGAAAGCTGATGGTGTCTGGCTATCAAAAGATGAAGCATCTGGAGTCTTAAAGGCTTGAGTAAACAAGCAGCCATCCAGCTCAGAAGCAACAAAGTCTACATGGAAGAAGCACACCAGCGTGTGGACCATGAGTTGTCAAAGGGATCAGTTATCAGGGTTTAAGAACTGAAAAACATAACATTGCGTGCTCTCATTCCTGATATGATCACTGATAACAAAAGTGTGCATAAGCAATGGTGGTGAAGAAAGCTGATGGTGCCCAGCTATTAAAAGATATAGCGTCTGGGTTCTTAAAGACTTGAGTAAACAAGTGGCCATCCAGCTCAGAAGCAACAAAACCCACATGAAAGAAGCACACCAGCCTGTGTGACCACAAGGTGCTGAAGGGATACGGTGTTAGGTATCGAGGAACTAAAATTATATCATTATAAATAAGGGTCACCCAGATTGGTGACCAAAAGCCCATCAATAGGTGACGCGCAAGAGGATGAAGACATCCTCTTACAAAGGGGTTACAGGGAGAGATGGGCCAATTAAAGTGCAGTTTAGTAACAACAAAATATGCATCTTTCCTCTAGTTCTCAAATGCCTCCTCACACCCACTATCATGCTTTCAGTTCTACCAGACAAGCCTGACTAGAACAGGGGATGTACACTGGAGGAAGAAACATGGGGAACTTAGGATAGATATTTCCTCAGGATGAGTGATGGGAGTGGTGAGACTGGGATGGAGGGTGGAGGTATGGTGCAGTAGAGAGGAGGAACTAATTTCAGGGATCTACATATAACCTCCTCTCTGGGGCATGAGCAACAGGGAAGTTAGTGAAGGGACACATTGGACAGTATAAGATATGAAATAGAAATTGGTAAATTATTAAAGGTTCATGGGGGTTAGAAAGGAAGGGAAATATGGGGAGCTGGAACTGGGGGTCTAAGTGGAGGGAGGATATTTTGAGAGTGATGATGGCAACAGTGTGCAAATGAGATCTGCATACAATTGATGTATGTATGGAGTTCCCAATAAAAATGATTCATTAAAAAAAGTGGGGGAGGATAGCTTTTTTTTTTTTAAGAGGAGCTTATACCAGGGGCTCAAGTGGAAAATATTTGGAAATGTATGTGGCGGTATATGTGCAAATATGCTTGATACAGATGATGTACTGAATGTTATAGTAGCTGTAAGAGCCCCCAATAAAATTATTTTTTTAAATAAATAAATGGGGGGAGGAGTACAGACCCAAAGCCCATCAATCGGTGAGGCGACATTCTCTTACAGAGGAGTTGCGGGGAGGAGATGAACCTATTAAATTTTTTATAGTTGCAACTCAAAGCTTGATTTTTTTTCTGGAGTTCATGCTGAGCATGTTTTTCCTATCGCAGCAGCACACACGACTCCACAATCTGAAAAACAAACAGACCTGTGGTAGGATAGTCATATATCTAATGCTAAAATGGAACCATTTATAGGTAAGCTTGCGATCCCAACATGTCTAATGAGCACATGTGAGATTAATTGAAGAGTGGAGCTACAAATGGCTCAGCCAGCCCCGCCTTTCTCTGTCTTGCTCTCGGATCTTCAGATCAGTGTGCAGTTGGCTTCCTTGTTTGTTCTTTGCCTCGTTTGTCAAGCTGCATTACATGTGGGACACCTAATACATGGACTGTGTCCCTGTAAGTTGAGGTTCTTTCAAGCCCTTCTTCACCACACTACTGGAATATACATCTCTTGAGCTGGGGACTGTTGGACTCTGTCTACTGGTTGACTGTTGGTGACCTTCCTTGCCATTTGCTGCCTGTGGCTGGATAGCCCAAATTGCTCTACAGAGGACTACCTGGCAGCCCTCAAGACTGGAAGGGCTGCCAGTGTATTAGCTATCTCAGAGAAGTGAGTTGTGCCAAGCCATTTGTACTGTTTTATATATTAACTGTTTATTTCATATGTTAGATATCTATATGCATAAAAAATTATTTATTTATTTATTTACTAGTGTCCTCTTATTGCTTCCCTAGAGAACCCTATGTAACACAATGCTCATGTAGAGCATCTTCATTTAATATTGGAAATAGAATTTTGCAAAACTGTTATACTATTATTTCTGAGTTTGATGTTTTCAAAAGAAGACTAAAGAATTTTGCAATTATCCTAAAATAATCACAAAAGTCCTTTATATTTATAATCATTGACATATTTTAAAGGCTTGTAAAACATTCTTGGTTTGCTACCACTACTTCTATAATATTAATTTGTACATTAGTCTATTAACTGCAAGATCAGTACTTAGCATCAACAGTCACTCCAAGGAAGATGAACCTTTCTAATTTTGCAAAGATTCTCACCTTGGGGAACCCATAGGACTCTTCTGCTATGTCTTATCAGTTTTCTATGAATTGAAAACACTTCTATGGCTGGAAGTTTGCATTTCTGTTTGTTGCAGCAAAAATGAAAGCTTTAAAAAACACTTCTAGTCAGAGTTGCCATATGAAGCTAACTTCACAGTTCTTTGCCTACAATAAAGGGTCACATGTTGAGAAAAATGATAGCAGTATTAATTCTATAACATGGGTGATATATTAGCAAAAAATATTATGTTTTCAGAAGTTGATTAGAATTAGTCTTAATCTACTGAAATATAATGAAAAATTCCAAACCAACCCTTAATAACAAATAGGGGCTATCAAACCTCTTAAAGGTAATTAGAATATATGAGGCTAGCAGAGGTTATGAAGACACTAATGAAATCATGACGCTAGAACCTCAAAAATGTCAACACTTCTTGAGGCATCAGCTTGGGATCCAACATTTCTGAAAAGGACAATCTCTCGGTATGCCAGGGAAGCCCATCCAGGGACTGCACTCAGGTCATGTGAAATATGTAGAGGTATAGAATCATTCATATTTACCTGTGAGAACTATAGCTAAGACTGCAAAGTTCTCTTTTTGGAGATTTTATTTTCCAGACAGATTTCATAAATGCACACTTACATAGTTTTTTCCTAGGAGAAATTTTATGGCCCAATAACTTGTACAGCATGACTCATGGAGACATTACAGGACAGAGTAGAACTGCCTTTTCAAGACTGTAAATCTTTCCATGAGCAGAAAGTCTCTCTTTCTCCCATGGAGCATCTGATAATTTCAAATTGTCAACCTTCTGGTCAGCAGGGCAACATGTGTGTAACCCACTATTCCAAGACACCTTCTTATTAGTTTTTTTTATAGAACTGTCTTGACATGACAGCAGTGAGTTTGGTTTTGGAACCAACCTAAGAAAGTATAAACATGCATCACTCCTGTAAGGCAGTGATAATCAAATTATCCTTTAATCATATATTAAAGGGTATTGTGATGGAATCTTTAATGCAGACTGCACATCAAATACCAGGTACAGAAAGTAAAGTTCTTCTAATTTAGTCTAAGAAACCTCTGATAGTCAGAAATCCAAAGTATAGATGCAGCAAAGAAGAATGCTCATAGTATCCTGCCAGAATCAAAGGGGGGAAAATGAGATTTCTCCTTTTGCGTTGCTCAGGGTGAAATTGCTTCAACCTGAAAGAAACATGAAAAATGGTGGTGAGAGTGGTTAACATAGACAGGTAACCCTGAGACTCATTCCCTCGCACAGGCTTCTCTTTTTCGCCATGACATCTTGGCTAGAATAAAACCGGAAAGCCTGATAGACACCGCCATGAGCCACATTAACAGAAGGTGTGATAATTTTTTTTTGTCTTCTTTCAAATGCATTCTGAGACACTAGCCATTTTATACAAAGCAGGGCTCTGCACAACTGAGTGCAAAATCTAACAGTATGGTATTTATAGTCAAATCTAATATGAAATATATATTTCTCTTCTATAATTCTGTAGCATTTTCCAAGAAGAGCACGTGTGTGAAAGGCAGTCTTTCAGTGTTTTCAATAATAAAGCCATGCCAACATAAAAGGGAGCTACAGAAGATGAGCTGCACAATTCAGATGAAGGAGAGCAAGAATGGGAAGATACTATATTTGCATATCTTTTATACCATTCACCCAGTATATCAAGACCTCCCAGCAATATTCCAGAGAAAGGGTACCTTTATTTTAAGTAGCGAAAGTAAGAACCAAGAAAAATCAAATTGCTTTCATGAGTTTTTTACTATAGAGCTCTGTATAGAAACTGGGAAACCTAAAAACTAAAAGGAACTAACATGACAGCAATCTTTAACAGAAACCCACTTATGCTTTAAACTTTAGGTTTTATTTTTTAAATCCAAACTATATTAACTTAATGCACACATATGAAGATCAGACTATTAAAATTATTAATGCAAGTATTTTTATATTTCTTTCCCTTCCTAAATTTTGTTTTATTTATTAGAATATATCAATTTAAAAATAAATATTTTCATGGTCTTAATTTCTTCCTTCTAGAAAATTAGGTATAATGGGGAATAGAGATTGAACAATAGCCAGAGAGATTGAGATTCAAGGAAATCATTTTCAAGTAATAAAACTAAGAGATCAACAGAGAACACACAACATGGCACAGAAAACAGAAGATATATATGTGCATATGTGTATGTGTATTGATATATGTGTGTATATATATATATATATATATATATATATTTGAGACAATGTTAGCTAAGCATATAACAAGCATACTGGTGGCACCTGTGGCCAGAGGTGGCCAGAGAGAGATGCTGAACCAAATTGATTGTCATCAAATTAATTCACTTACATGATTCAGAGTAGAACTGTGTTTCATACTATATTCTAAATCTACGTTAAGTTGTTCCTCATTCATAGAGGTATTTGTTGCAAATGAATGTTTTTATATTATCAGATGGATTGCCCAAGTCAAGTGAAGAACATCCCTCCATTAATTACCTACGCCTCTTTCTGGTATCTCTAACAAAAAAATATTAGCCATGTGCGTACCATTATCAGGCTGTCTGGGCTATATTTCAGTTTTAAATTACAATAATATAATAAAGCTTTTTCCTGAAGATACACCTGCTTTTTGACAATCATTCTCACCTCTATCCACATCTCTTAAGAAGTAGTATTTTTCTCTCCTTTCAAGGCATTTACTTTTTTAGCTATGCTTTATTTTATGTCATTATTTTTATATTGGAGACTTTCATTATTTATATATGTGGTAAAATTTTCAACATTCTATATACATGTGGTCAAAATACAGCCAAATAAAAGACAAATAAAAATAAGAAAATAGAAAGCTTCCTATGTATATCTTCTTGTTTTGCACCTTATGTCAATATTCATCACAAAAATCCTTCTCAAAATAACAATACTTGCTTAAACTTTCATTATACATTCTACCTATCAGGTATTGTTTAATAACATTATATAAGTTAACTGTCTTAATAGTCACAATAACAGTATAAACTCAGCACTTTTATCATCTGCTTTTATAGAAGACACACTGAAACACTGCAAGTTTAAATAAATTGCTCACAAGGGTCCTCTTGGGGTTCTGTTATCTCTTTGACCTGATAAATGTCAGATGAATTATCTTGAGGAGTCATTTGCTTAATCACACCCTTTCCATATGGATCAGATTTTTATATAGATCACCTCATAGGAAGCTTTTATTTGGGGATTTTAAATATACATTTTAATTTCAGTGTAGTTTTGTTATTTAACTTCCCTGAGTTCTAATCTGTTATTTCCTAATTTTATCACAATAAGAGCTTTTACTATGTCCAGTGACCTAACTCACTTAAATAGAAAACTCCAGTTGAATTAAAAATGCATTAAATTTAGTATTTTCATAGAAAAATAATTTTTCATACCATTCATTCAAAAATTATTTCTTAAGAATTCAAGATGAACTAATGAAAAGCATATAAAAGCATTAAAGTTTTTAAACAAAAACTTAGATAAGTATTTTTATTCTTAGAAATTTAATTGAATAGATGTTAACTGGGTAATACAGACCAGAGGGACTCAGCAGAAATCAGCCCAGCAGAGTTACTGAGAGAAATTAAACACTGCTGGATTGCAAGCGGAGCATCATAAAGATAAGTAGGCACAGATCCGGAGGTTGCAAGAGGATGGGGGCTTTTGGCTTACCACAGTGAAGGCTGGCTAGGGTTTGATCCTAGCCCTGCCAATATCTACCACTATCTCTGCTGGAGATGGAACAGGGGTCAATTGAAGCTGGTTCAGGGGCTTTATCTCAACAGAGTAACCCCTTGCCGCTAGCACAGGGCAGGGATTAAACTCTTCAAGTCCCACAGTGAGAGATCTGGGCTCAGCTACATAGTTACTTGGAGTATGTTCCCTCTTGGTCTTTTCCATTTGGGCTCACAAGTCATTATGGACCTCCAGATCACTCCCCTTAGCCTAGGACAATTACACCTGCTACACCTAGCTAGGAGAGCCCCACCTGGTGCAGTGTAGGCCAGGGTTGGAGCAGTCCACCCATCCTCCACCTGGGGATATTCCTTCCAATTTCTAACAGGGGAATTCCAGCCTGTGTGGCTGGGAGGGCTTTTATCTATCCTTGGCAGTTCCATGTGACTGAGGAAATTTTCTCCTGCCTGCCTCAGTGCTTCACACAGCCCAAGGCAATCCAGCCAACACTAGCCAAAGGTCCACACTGCTGCGGGAAAAACTGCCCAACCTCCACAGTGATCTACCTGACCAGGCAATTCCTCCCACCATTCATGGTGCTCTACACAAAAGCAAGCAAACCACCAGCCTTCCGTGGCACTCCCCTTGGAGTAGGCACCCCCGTGCACCACCTGCAGTGGCCCAAGATATTGTGGGCTACATCACGACTTCTAGTAAGATCATGGAATATAACACCATCCTTATGGGTCCACAGCAATCCAACCAGCGGTCTCTGAGAGGACCGTCCAATTTGCCCTCCAAATAACAGAATACTGGTTCACGAGTGAAAGAGTAAAGCCACAGGAGGATAAAGTGTTAAGCTAAGTCCATAGTGAAATTAATCACAGGAAGTTCAAAGACACATTCCTACACGTCTCCCAGAGAGAGCCCGTACTCTTCAACTCCCTTGAAAATGGCACCTGGTTCCTTGTAAACAGCACAACACATACAGCAATCAGCCCCAACAATCTCAATGAAAAACTAAGAAACAAAAGGCAATGGCAAAAGATGTCCTGAACCTGACGATGTGCATAGAAGAAGGAGATATTGATGTGCCGCAGAAAGAAATTTTCAGAATGCGGCTTTAAATCATAAGGGATATGAGGGAAACAATTCAGAAAATGATGAAATGATAGATGAGATAAATCATACACCAAAGGGAAATATAAGAGCAAGGGACGAGATAACAATAATCAACAGCAGACTCACAGACTTCATGAATTGACTGGAGGAAACAGGAGACCGCACCAGTGACCTAGAGGATAGCCAAGCGGACTTTAACAAATGCAAAAAAAAAAAAATCTTATATCATCATAGAAAATGAAGAAAAAGCAATGTCTGATGCTATGAAGAGCAGCAACATCAGAATTATTGGATTAGTGGAGGAAGACACAACAAAAAGTCATCTGCAACAATATTTAGAGAATTCTTGGAGAAAAACTTCAACAGATTAATGAATGAAAACCAGGTAACCATTCAGGATACTGAAAAAACACCATCTAGACTGAATCCAAAGAAGAAGTCATGAAGGTACATAATAGTTGAACTATCCAACTTTGAGGAAAAGGAGAAAATCATGAAAGCATCTAGGAAAAAACAAGCAATCGCATATAAAGTTTTCTAAATAAGAATATGCTCCGACTTAACAGTGAACACTATGAAGAAGATGAGAGAGTGGAGTAACATATTCCAAAAATTGAAAGAAAATAATGCAAACCCAAGAATACTCTACCACCTAGCCAAATTATCTCTCAAGATAGATGGAGAAGTAAGAGTTTTAGCAGACAAGGAAAAACTCAAAGAATACATTAGAAGAAACCCAACCCTACAAAAGATCCTTGCTGACCTAGTATGGGCAGAATAGCAGTCATCAAGCGTAAATAAGAGACCAACAAAAAAAAAAAACAATATCAACCAGAGGGCAACAAAGAAAACATCCCTGAAAATAGAAATGGTTTAAGGGTGGAAAGAACTGAAGAATGATCAATACTTACACGCACACATGCAAAACACACTGAAAAGAAAGGGATATAGGGAAACACCAAACACAAAAGGTACAAGATGATATCACATATTCCACAGATGGAGATAATAACCCTAAATATCAATGGACTGAACTCAGAAATCAAAAGACTGAGTATGGACTGGCTTAAAAAAAGCACAACCCATCGATCTCCTACAGGAGACACGTCTCAAGACAACCAACAAAAATATGCTGAGAATCAAAGACTGAAGAAAGGCATACCAAAAAAAAAAAATTTTTTTTAAGCAAGAGTAATAATCCTAATGTCAGATAAAATTGACCTGAAAGAGATAACCATAAAAAGAGATAAGGAAGGTCACTATATAATGCTTAAGGAAAAGATAGACAATGGCCCAGTAAGCATTTTAGCATACATGACTACCTCAACCAAACACTCCAAAAAGATGAAAAAAGAAATCACAGCCTCAACAAGTATACTGGCAAACTTCAATATGCCACTCTTTCTACATGAGAAAGAAAGATCATAAGGAAAGAAACTTAGCAAGGAGCTAGAGATTGAAATACTACAATTAGGCAATTTGACTTGATAGATATCTACAGAGCTTTACCAAAAAATTCACATTCTTTTTTTTTTTTTTTTAGGCATCACTGCCCTCAGGTGGTGGGAGTAGGAGGCCCAACCTTTGCTCCTGGGAGCCGGAATTGAACCTCCATCCCAGTGGGCCACAGTCCCACGCACAACCACTACGCCACAGGTGCTCAGCCAAAATTCACATTCTTTACAAGGCCACATGGCACATATTCAAAGACAGTCCACATGCTGGGGCATCAGGTGAATCTACAAAAATGTAAGGATATTGATATCATACAGACCTCTCTCTCAGACCACTGTGCCATAAGTTTGGATATCAACAAAAGGAAGATGAAGAAAACAAAAGCAATTAATTGGAGGATGAATAATTCTCTGTTGCAAAAGGAATGTGTACAGGCCCAGATCAGATATGAAATTGGGAAATTTCTAGAAGCCAATGAGAATAAAAAAATGACATGCCAAAACTTATGTGACACACGAAAGGCAGCTATCAGAGAAAGTTTCATAGCAATATATGCACACCTGAAAAAAAGAAGAGTGCCTCATAACTGATATACAGGTACAACTTTACAACCAGAGCAGAGTCAGCAGGACGATCCTACTAAGAGCAAAAGAAAAAGAAATAATACAAATCAGGGCTGAGGTTCAGGAGAAGGAAAATAAGAAAAGAATGGGAAAAAAATTAATGCTGTTAAAAGTTGGTTCTTTGAGAGGACTAACACTATCAATAAATCACTGGCAAACTTAACCAAAGAAAGGAAGGAATAAATTTCAATAACAAGAATGAAGAATGAAAGAGGGCACATTGCAATTGAACCAAATGAAATCAAAAGCATAATTACACAGTACAATGCAGGACTGTACTCCAGTGAATTCATCAACTTGGAAAACATGGAAACATTCTTGGAAAAACATTTCCCTCCCTAGACTATCCCAGATAGCCATCAAGAATCTCAACAAAACCATAGCAATAGTAGAAATAGACAAGGTTAACAAGGGATTACCAACAAAAAAATCCCCTGAACCAGATGGCTTCACAGGAGAAATCTCCCAAGCATTCAGGGAAGAACTGACACCAATCCTACACAAACTCTTCTAAAACATAGAAAAATATGACAAACTCCTGAACGCTTTCTATGAAGCTAGTATAACACTGATATCGAAATTGGGCAAGAATCCCACAAGAATCAAGAACTAACGATCAATATCCCTAATGAACATCAATTAAAGAATCCTTAATAAAATACTAGCCAATAGAATACAAAAGTATATATAGCAAATAATTCACCATAATCAAGTGGGGTTCATACTCAGGATGCAGGGATGGTTCAACATATGAAAGACCATTAGTATCATTCAGCACATTGACATGAAAAAATATAAGAACCTGATGATAATATTGATAGATGCAGAAAACGCATTCTACAACATTCAACATCTATTCCTGTTTTAGACACTCGAGAAGATAGGAATGGAAGGAAAATTCCTCAAGACAATACAAACTATATATGAAAAACCAATGTGGTAATCAATGAAGAAAAGATAAACACAAACCCACTGAAAAGGGAGACCAAACAAGGATGCCCTTTGTCCCCACTCTTATTTAATATTGTACTGCAGGTTTTAGCTCAAAGCATAAGACAAAGAAAAGACATCAAAAGTATATGTCTGAGGAAGAAAAAGGTGGAACTACTGTTATTTGCAAATGATATGATTTTATTTATGGAAAATCCCTAAAGCTCCACAAGTAGATTACTGGAAGTAATAGAGGAGAATGGCAGAGTGGCAGGATACAAGATCAACAAACAGAAGTCTATCAGACTGATATACACATCAGATAAGACCACAGAAGAAGAGATAAAAAGGTGGCACCCTTCACCATAGCCAAGCAAAAATTGAAATATCTAGGGATATACCTGGCTAAAAGAACAAAAGATCTTAATGATGATAACTGCAAAACAATGCTACAAGAAACCAAGAGTAACCTCCACAAATGAAAGACCATCCCATGCTCATGGATCAGAAGACTCAAAATAGTAAGGATGTCAGCTCTACCCAAGGCAATATATAATTTTAATGCAATTTCAAAACAATTATCCTCATCTTTCTTTGAATAACTGGAAAAAACAATTGCCAACTTAATATGGAGAGGGAAAAAGTCCAGAATTAGCATAGAACACCTCAAGAAGAAGAGCACCATGGGAGGGCTTGCTTTACCTGACTTTGGCACATATTATACAGGCACAGTGGTCAAAACAGCATGGTATTGGCAGAATGATAGATACTGATATCAATGGAAAAGAACTGAAAACCCAGAAATAAAATTATCAGCATACAGACAACTGATCTTTGATAAAGGCTCAAAAATTATCAAATGGGAAGCAAAGGCTCTCTTTAACAAGTGGTGCTGGAATAAATGGATATCTTCCTGTAGAAAAAAGAAACAAGACCCTTATTTCATTCCATGCACTACAATAAACCCAAGGTGGATCACAGACCACAAAGTAAAAACCCAAACTATTAGGGCCATTGATGAGGGAATTGGTACCAACTTAAGAACTTTGGCACAGGGAATACATAGACTATCAGATACAAACACAGGAGGCACAAATTGACAAGTGGTATATACTGAAGATAAAACACGTGTGTTCATCATAAGAATTCACTAAGAGCATGAGAAACCCCACGGACTGATAAAACATCTTTAGCAATGACACATCAGGCAAAGGCCTTATTACTAAAATCTACAATACCCTGATAGCTTCCAAAAACAACAAAACTAAATGCTCACTGTAGAGGTGGGAGAAGGACATGAGCAGAAATTTCACAGAGGCAGAAATCCGAATGGCAATAAACATATGAGAAAATGTCTCCAATCATTACCCATAAGAGAAATACAAATCAAACCAACAATGAGATAACATCTAATACCCTTAAAGAAAGCCCAATTAAAAAATTGAAAAGCAACAAGTCCTGGAGGAGTTATGGGGATAGAGAAACTTATCCACTGCTGTTGGACCTGGAGATATGTTCAGTCACTATGGTAATTGATTTGGCAATATCTAAAACAGGTGGAAATTGAGCTACCAAAATACCCAGCAATCCCCCTACTGGGCATATGCCTAGAAGAGGCAAGAAACACACCACAGCCAGACATCTGTGCTCTGGTGTTCATTGCAGCACAGTTCACAATTGCATGGATTGGGAAACAACCCAAATTCCCACTAACTGATAAATGTATTTAAAAGCTATGGTACATACATACAATGGAGCACTATGAATTGTTGAAAAGCAGTGATGAACATGAAGTGCATCTCCACATGGGAAGAACAGGAGGAAATTATGCTAAGTGAAGTTAGCCAAGTGCAAAAGGACATGTACAATATGAGTCTTCTGAAGTAGGCTTTAAAAAAATGCAAAAGTGACAAAGGGAAAAAGCTATTTTATACAGAAATTACTGGAGGAAGGCCCAGATCTGGCAGAGGCCAGATCAAATCCAGGTCTACATATGATACCAACTGAATGGGGAGGGGAGAGATAACCATGTGTAGAGGGGGAATGGGGTACTGATTCACCTAAGGGAAGTATATTGTTTATATCTCCACAGGGAAAGAGGAACCAAAGTTAAACTTGTTGTTCCAGGATGTGAATGCAGTGAGATGGCATGGAGCGAGGAGCCAGTGGAGGGGTCTGAAGACCCAATTCCAACCCCAGCTATGTGGAAAGCTGCCTCTTCCTCCAGGAGACTTTGCTTTGGAGGAAAGTATTGAAGCTGAAGCTCAGGGAGAGAGGCATATCTGACCAGAGCACATGAGAAAAAAATGAAGGGAGAGGAAGAGTGGGGAGTATATCCTGGACAACTGAGCCTTGAAGTCAATATCTGCACTCAGAACAGTTAATGCATAGAGAGGACCATATGGCTAGCTCCACTGTGAAACATGGCATTCCTCACTGACCCAAGACCCTACAGGGACAACAATGGAGAAGGGTTTTTATTTTATTATTTTTTCATTTTTTTTACTTATTTATAGATTTTTTTCTGAACATTGGGTTATTTTTGTTGTCATTGTTTTGTTTTCTTTGTTAGCTTCATCATATGATGCCTTGTTTTTTGTACATATTGGTATTTCTGCAAATCTGTCTAGATAAGGTAGGCTGGATGAACAGTCTGGAGGAAAAAAAACAATAGGACTGACGGTTTTGGGGGAGACATGGGAGATGGAAAAGTAGGGGAAAGTAGGTGGTGTTGACCAACCCAGGGATAAGGGAAAAACAAGTGATTCCAAATCAGTGACGAGGCGGGTGTGAGAGGCCTGAAAGGGATTGGTCAAGAGTAATGTAACAGAGAAAAATTACTAAAACCCAAATGAAGGATGAGCATGATAGTGGGACAAGAGGAAAGTAAAAGGAAATAGAGGAAAGAACTGGAGGGTAACGGGCATTTATAGAGGTCTAAAAACAGGCATGTACATAGGTAAATATAGTTATATATGATGATGGAAAATAGATCTATGTGCATAAACTTACAGTGTTAGTATGAAGAGGGCAGATGGGCATTAGACCTCCATGCAAGTATTTCCTTAATGTAAGAACACTTTGTACTATTAGATTGGTATTCCATGATGCTTACCTTCCAGACACAATCACTGAAGACAAATATGTACATAACCAAAAGTGGTGAAGAAAACTGATGGTGCCCAACTGTCGAGACATATAGAATCTGAGGTCTTAAAGGCTTGAAAGTAAACAAGCAGCTATCTAGCTTAGAAGCAACAAAACCCACATGGAAGAAACACACCAGCCTGTGTGACCATGAGTTGTCAATGGAATCAGTTAGCAGGTTTCAAAGAACAAAAATCATATCATTGCATGCCCTCTTTCCCGTTATGATTGCTGATGACAAATGTGTGCATAAACAAATGTGGTGAAGAAAGCTGATGATACCTGATTATCAAAAGAAATAAAGTCTGGGGTCTTAACAGCTTGAAGGTTAATCAATGGCCATGTATCTCAGAGGCAACAAAACCTACATGGAATAAGCACACCAGCTTGTATGACCAGTGTCAAAAGAATCAGTTATCAGACATCAAATAACTAAAACTCATAACATTGCATGCTCACGTTCCTGAGCATATGATTGCTGATGAAAAATGTGTGCATAAGGAAAGGTGATGAAGAAAGCTGATGGTGCCCGACTATCAAAAGATACAGCATCTGGGGTTTTAAAGGCTTGTAAACAAGCAACTATCTAGCTCAGAGGTAACAAAGCACACATGGAAGAAGCACATCAGCCTGCATGAGCACAAGGTGTTGAAGGGATCAGGTATCAGGCATCAAAGAACTAAAAATTATATCAGTAGGTGAAGCAACATCCACTTACAGAAAGGTCGCAGGGAGTAGAGCCAGTCAAGGTATAGTGTAGCAACAATGAAACATGCAACTTTCCTTTAGTTCTTAAATGCTTCCTCACTCTCCCCCCACTATCATGATCGCAATTCTACTTTACAAATCTGGCTATTCCAGGAGGTATGTACTGGTATGAATAGGAGTCTAAGACATGGGGAATTCAGGCCAGATGATCCCTTCAGGACCAGTAGTTAGAGTGGTGATACCGAAAGGGTGGAGGGAAGGTGGAGCAGAAAGAGGGAACCAATTGTAGGGATCTACATATAACCTTCTCCCTGGGGTATAGACAACAGGGAAGTGGAGGAGAGCCACATCGGACAGTGCACAATATGACAAAATAATGATGCTTTGTAAATTATCAAGGGTTCATGAGGGAGGGGAGTATGACGGGAGGGGAAACATGAGGAGCTGATGCCAAGGGCTTAAATTGAAGAGACTGTTTCGAAAATAATGATGGCAACAAATGCACAAATGTAGTTTGCATATTGATGTATATATTGATTGTGATAAGAGTTGTATGAGCCCATAATAAAATGATTTAAAAAATTAATTGAATCGTACAATGTATCTTATATAAATATTATTCTTCACAACTTCTCAAATGATTTCTGTGCAGTTGCCACTGTGACTCCAACAAAGGGCTCAAGCCTAAGAATACTTATGAAGCTGGGGCAGAACTGTTTTCTGTTTGTGCCTAAGGTGGCCAGGGGATGGAACGGACTCAATGGAACTTAACAACAACAATAAGAGCTGTCAATCAATGTCCCCCTTTGTAAAAGGTATCTCTATACTTACTAATGTGCAAATTTAAGATAATTATTAATTATTCAATATTGCCGATACCTAAACTATGCCACTTAAATAATACCTGCTCTGTGTGAATAACTTTGAAAACACAAATCGGAACTGAATAATAACAAGGAAATAGGTACTCAGTCTCATTGAAAAATAACACTGTTTTTCAAGGAGTTAGTGTGCCCATGCTACTTGAAAAACTGCATCAGCCAGGTAAATGAATTTATATTTTCTTAGAACAATTGGAACTCCTACGACCATTTCAAATATTGTCAATGGTACAGCTTGCCGTTTTCACAGTATTTCACAATGACAGGTAAGTGTTCAGCTATTAAGCAAGGGACTGGAGGTTCAAACCAACCAAATGGTTCCATAGAGAAAACATGGGGTTATGTGTTTTCAGAAATATGATAGCCTCTAGTTCTTGAACCAGCTGCTCTGTCACAGGGGGCATCAGTACTGCTAATTGGCAACAGTTGGCAAACAAGAATGGCCTTCGTTTTCAAAGATGCTGCATGAAAAGCAAAAATGCCTTGCTCTGTGAAGGAAAGCACATGTTTAGGATTATTGAACTTCCAGTGTTAGATTGCAGGTGATCAGTTTTTTTAATTTTTCATAAAAACTCTAATAGAGTGCTGTGAGTTAAAACAATAGTTTGCATATGTATTTAAGATAGACAAGGTCTTTTAAAGAAGACAGTTGTGGGCAAACTTGTGCTCTGGATAGAAAATAAATCAGTTACAGAGAAAAGACAAAAATACATATATTTCTAAAGACCCGAACTCATGGCAGGAAAATAGAGAAAGGACAAAAGTACATATATGTGGCGGTCATGACAAGACAAGACAAGATGGCAGCGCTCAAGGAACTAGAAGAGCTAGAGGAGAAACAACGTGACATTACCCTGATGGAACCAGACCTCTGAAGCTGGAGAAGCCTCATGGATACCCCTGCCAGCACTGAGTTGCTTCTACCACCACTGGATGCTGTTGATGGACCCTGAGCCTGGGAAATGAGGAGCCATGGGGAGACCCCTGCCAGTGCCGGGATTCTGCACCCACTGGCCTGTGATTTCGTGAGTGAAGGATACTTTGTAGATTGGTATTGGACATATGAACTAATATCGGACTTAGAATTTTGAACTGGACAGGGTTGAGATGTTTTCTCAATGTTCCATTCCTCTTGCATATAAACCTTACCCATACATGTGTGTGTATGAATTTGTTTCTCTAGTCTACCTGGACTAGTAGAATATATTTTAAATATTCAAATTGATGACTTGAAAGTAGATCTAGTACTCCTTTATGTAAATTGCATATAATTTACCAAACTTTATTATTAAATATTCTAAATTGGAGACTTCCTAAAATATAGGATTCGGTTAATAATTAATTATTGTGGCTCTACTAAAAAGTGAAAGGGTGGCAAAAAAGAGGGAGTGCCTCGAGATGGTAAGAACCAGTATCTGCAACCGTGAAGTCAGGTATAGGAAGCATTGTGAAGATGGAGCCGGATCCCACATATGCATGTATGCTTCTGCTGTGCACAGGGTCACTATGACGGAAGCCAACTCATTGGCACCTAATCACAATGACAACGACCATGGAAAGCTTATCTTTTGAAATATACAAGGAAAATAAAATTGCTATAAATGTTGCACCATTCTTGGAAGGTCAAACTGGTATTAAACACATACATAATAGGTATACAGAAAACCAACTATGAGAGCATTTAAAAAGGTTATTAATAGAAAATTCAAATGTAAAGATGATTACTAATGTCATATGTGAAAAACTTCCCTTCTTTTTCTTTTCTGGATGGAAAATCCCTAATAATAAATGTAGGAAACTAAGAGCTCTTTAATGGCTAGGCTTTCTGATAGCTATTACTTGTATAGACTTGATTTGCAAGGAAAAATGTTGCTATTAAGCTAAAATTTAAGTAAAAGCACATTATAGTAGAAATAAGAGCCTCCAGAGAATAATTTTATGAGACCATTATTGCATGGTAGCTTGGGCAGTTGAACTCACATGAAACAAATGACTCTATAAAACAAGTCCCAAAGTGGCCTATTGCTTAATTAAATTCATATACAAAATGTCCCTCTGCCTTGACATGTGTACATACATATATTAAATGTATTTTTAAATTCTGTCAGAAAAAATATGACCTCATAAAGATGCAAAGATTTAAGCACCACTTCAAAGCCAAAGAACTTCTTGAAGCAATATTTCAAATGGAGCTGTGACTTTTAAAAAATTGCTTTCTTCCCTGAACATGGTGACAATAGTGAGTTTGATGTATATAATATTTTTCATCTTTTTATTTGTAGTCTATGTGAAAAGCTTACGTTGAAGGCAAATGCCACTATTCTCCCCCCACCCCCCATAACATTGCAATGGAAGCATTTCTAAAGCAACATGATGTGTGCAACAGAAAAAAATACTTGCAAGATCTATCTATAGGCAGAACTCATCCCTCAACTGAAGTGCATCTACTTAGAAGAATGCTAATTTAATTAATGCAAATAAATTATGACAACATTTTTGCTTTGAATATAAAATTATTTTACTGCAATGAGTTACTCTTCTCCTCTGTTTCCTGAAACACCTATAGATGGCAAACAGCCTTCGAGAAACAGAATGTGGTCCAGTCTGCTTGATAGCCTAAAACATCCGAAAGCCATCTGTTATTAAATGTGCTCAGAGATGATGGCACCAAGGGAGTACAATGAAGAGACATTATTCAAAGCGTGTTACTAATTGATTATAGGATTTCATGTCTGCAAATGTTCTACCCATTTCAGAATTTCACGCTAAAAACCTGGATTGAATTATTTTAGCTACTTAATTTTCACCTATTCTTTTGAGAAGCCCCTTAGTAATGTGATCTCAGCAAACACCACAAAGAAAAATGGCTAGCAATGTACAGAATTTTAAAAATTACAAGTGATTATGGAATGCACAAAGTAAATGGAGCCAGTTTTAAGTATACAGGTAAGATATTCTATATTTATGTAGTTCTTAGGGCTTACAAACAGAAAAGTGAGGACTTTTAGTTTATTTGGTGAATGCTTTTGTATACATATACTGAAAATGTCCTATTTATGAGAGAGCAATGTGAATAACTATCTATTTAGGAACTGTCTTCTAGGTGTACCAATAATTGTGCTAAGCATTTCATAGATGTTATCTCATTTAATTTTCATGATATCTCTGTGGATATTAAAGGTAAAGATTCTTGGTTTCTGACAAAGAAATTGAGATACTAAAAGATTAAGCAACTTAATTAATGCCACCCAGCTAAGGGCAGAATTGAATGTTTACCATTTGTCCTAAATATACTGTTTCTGTAACAGAAATAGTAGAAGTGGATGATATTACCAAACAAAAATTTAGTCCCTCGGAGTTTAGAAGTTAACATTCATGGTGTCAGCTCTAGGAGAAACCTTACTGCCTCTGTGTCTGCGCTTGTGAAAGATCCTTGTCTTCGATCTTTCTCTACATCTCAGACTCAGTGCAGGAAGCCTGTTTCCAAGGAAAGTTTCTGCTTCAAGATCTCAGTAGTAAGGGACCCTTCACGCTGCTTTCTTCTCTCTCCTTCTTTCATAAGATAAAAAGTGAGTCAGACCATAACTAAGGAAAACTTCCTTTGATTCATGGTTACGATTTGACAAAGAGTACTACATCTCCCCAGGCATGGTAATATATCAGATCAGAGCTGATTACATTGTGGAAGATGATTACATAATTGTAAAAATTCCACATTGCATCATTTATGTAGTCTAAAATCATTGAGAATCATGGGACAGTGAAGTTAACATATATTTGGAGCAATACAATTCAACCCATGGCAGTTTTCATATACATCACAGGCCATCTTCTCAATCCTACACCCTAACTGTCAACTTTGACTGCTAGTCATGCAGCTTACTCTAGAAATTGAATAACCTTGGAAAACCACAGAACTAATCTATCAGTTTGGTTGGCAGCAATACAGAGGTACAGGGAGGACTAACCAAACCAGGTGACACTATCAGATGGTATTAGGAAAATGACTATGTGTAATATTTGTGTGCAGTATTTTAGTAGAAATGTATTGGGTTTTGTTAAAGAAACTTTTATAAACTAGGGCTACAAGTATCATTACACCTAAAAGATGCTTGACATACCTACAGTTCTGTCAAAGTAAGCATTAGACTGCTAACTGCAGATTTGGCACTTAAATCTGGCCAGTAACTCCTTCGGAAAATGATGAAGCTCTCTTCTCCCAAGAGACGTACAAAGTCTCAGGAACTTATATAAGGTCAATGCTGGGCAAATATTGGGCTTCTAACTTCACAATAAAGTGAAATTCTGCACTTCAATCCTACTGGCCACATGGTTGATGTCAGATGGATCTTGACTGAAAGTAGAGAATAGTATAAAGATATTAGTTGGGTTTCTATGACAAGATATTCAACTGTGTGAATCATAACAAACTATGGATAACCTTAAGAGTGGCCATTCCAGAACAAATCATTGTGCTTATGTGGAACTCACACATGAATCAAAAGGCAGTTGTTCTAATAGAGTAAGGACAAACTGCATAGCTTAAAATCAGGAGAGGTATTTATCAGATTTGTATCCTCTTGTTATCCATATTCAAACTGATTTTTGAACAAATCATCAGAGAAGCTGGATTACGTAAAGAAGAATGTAGCATCAAGTTTGGAGGAGGGCTTAATAACAAAGTGTGCCCTACAAAGGCACAATCTTGCTTGGAGAAAGTGCGGAGGTGCATAAAGCACTGGCTGATGAGAAGGAAGAATTGTTGCCCTCAGTATCAATTGTGGTTCACTGTAGAGGAAACATAACCTGAATGACTGCAGCAATCAATAGGTAGCGTGATAAATGGAGACTAGATCACGGTTGTTAAGGATATTGTCTTTCTTGGATCTACAAGCTATGCTCATGGAAGCAGCAATTAGTAAATCAAAAGAAGTGTTCCCTTAGGTAAGTCTGCTACAGAAGAAGTCTTTAGAGTTTGACAAGCAGAGGTGTTACTTTGAGGACTAAGATCCACCCAAATCATTCCATAGTGATTTTAATTGTCTTGTAGACATGTGAAAGTTTCACCTTGAATAAAGAAAGCAAATGAAGAATCATTGCATTTGAACTGTGATGCTGTCAAAGAAATTCAGAAACCAGAGTGCTTCCTAGATGAAAAGATGGCAAGACTTTGTTTTACATTCTTTGGACATATTGGTAGTAGAAACCAGTACTTAGAGAAGGACATCATGTTTGATAGAATGGAAGGCCAGTGAAAAAAGGTAAGTCCCTCAATGAGAAGGATGGACACAGCAGGCTCAAAAACAGGAGCAATTATGACAACGGGACAGGCCCAGGCTGTGTTTCCTTTTGTTACGCACAGGTTTCTTTTTTCTTCTTCTTTTTTTTAAAACCTAACCCCAACCATGTGCACAGGTTTCTTATGGCCTGGAATCAACTTGATGGGACATAGCAATAAGAACCCTTATCTTTATGGTATTCTCTGCTTTCTATCAAGTTCCACCTGACATTAGCAAACATATTCCTTCTTCTACACTCTCTCCTTGGATCTAACCAGAACCTCTGGCATCTCCCTACCAATGCACTGTTGCAACCATTGTTGAATGATATTAACAAAATTTTCTTTCATGAGCTTTTAATAATATTGTTCCATACTTTAAGAATTATGTTGGGTCACCTTTCTATGAAATGTGTACAAATAGAGATGTCTTCCCACCAGTTGGCTAAGTAGTTCTTTTCCATATTTCCTGAAAAGATGAGTAATTGCTTCCAGTGTTCCTTTAACCTTCTGGAACATTTCAATGGCTATGCCATCAATTCCTGGACCTGGTCTTTGGCTAAAGCATTTAGTGCAGTTCGAACTTCTCCCTTCAGTCCAGTTCGTTCTTGCTCACATGCTACCTCCTGAAATGGCGGCATATCAACTAATTCTTTTTAGTACAGTTACAATCTGTGTTTGTTCCTTCTTTTGATGCTTCTTTCATCATTCAATATTTTGCCCTAGAATCTTTCAATATTGTACCTCATGGGCTGATTTTATTCCTGGGGTATTTTTAGTTCAATATATGTTGAGTGTTCTTCTTTTCTGGTTTTCTAAGTCTATGTCTTTGTACATTTCATTTTAATATTTGACTTTATCTTCATGAGCTTCTCTTTGAAATTTTCTATTTAATTCACTGACTTCATCATTTATTTCATTTTCTTTTGCTATTCCATGATCAAGAGCAATTTTCCTTTTCTTATGACATCCACACTGATCTTTTCTTTCTTTCTTAGCTGTCTTTTATTCCTTCACAAAGGGTGCTCTTAATGTCCTCCCATAGCTCCTCAGATCTTCTGTAATTAGTGTTGAATGCATCAAATCTATTACTGAGATCTTCTTGGAACTTATGTGGGTTACCTCCAGATCATAGTTTTGCTTTTGTGGGCTTGTTTTGATATTCTTCAGAGCCACACTGGACTTATATATTAGCAAATGATAGTCTACCACAGATGCCACCTGGCTTCTAATATTGAGCTTCTCTATCATCTTTACTCACAGATATAGTAATTTAATGTTTGCATTCCATCTGGAAAAATTAATGTGCATAGATGTTTGTGTTGTTGAAAAAAAATTGCTTTGAACCAGACATTATTCTTGCAAAATTGACATGTGATCTCTGACCTCATTTCTATCACTAAGATTCTGTTTTCCAACTACTGTTCCATTCAGTTAAGATTTACGCCTTTCAAATCACCATGGCAACTCTACTTTGAGAAAGCAGCTTCCTCATTTTGAATTTCTTCTGACTTAAGGGGTCTGTGCTTCAGAGTTATCTCCAATAATGTTCTGCTTCTCTTCATTGAACTCCTAGGATATGACAATGTTTCCATATTGTGCATAAGGCTTTTAGTGGTGACTTCCTCTGAGATAGGCAATTGATTCCCTCTTTATCTACTGCTCATAGTCTTGAAGTTCTACTGAAACTTGTTTACTTTGGACAACCCTGATCGCATTTGAAATACCAATGACATAGTTTCCAGCATCACAGCTACATATCAGCCACTATAATATAACAGACCAACAGTCAAGTAGTGGAGGAATTAGTAAGTCCATGAAATATTGTGGCCAGCCATCTAAAATACAACTATAATCCTTTCCCTATCCAGAATTGATAAGACTGGAGAAAATCAAAGACATATGGAAACAATTTATCCAAAAGACTAATGAAACTTTTTGAATCTTAACCCCAATGACTCTAAGCTAGAAGGACTGCATTGTACCAAACTACTATCAACCACTATGATTGTGATTATAACACAAGGTAATAAATAGGCTGGGAGAAAAATTGGAGTAAAAATTGGAGCAAAGGTTAGAAAAAAGATCAAGTTCATTTGTCTAGTAGAGATTGGTGGAACCCAGAGTCTTTGGACATTACATTTTCACTGACTTAACCTATGTAGATCAATATTTAGCCCCAAATTAGAGAGATCTATAAGGTAAACATTAATTCCAAGGTGTATGCGCTCCTAAAACAAACAGCCATATGAGAATAAATGGTAACATTACCTCAGAAGGCAAGAAAATCACAGAAAGCCAAACCCACTGCCAGTGAGTGGATTCTGACTCATAATCACTCTGTAGAGGGTTTCCAAGGTTCTGTCAGTTTCTCCAAGAACAGGCAGCCTCATCTTTCTCCAGACGAATAGCTGGCGGATTTGAACCATAGACCTCCCACCTGGAAGCAGTCCAAAGCTTACATAACATCCCCACCAGAAGACAAAAGGGGACATGACAAAATATATGAAAGAAACAGGAAGAACATGTTGCATTGTGAGGATTATAAACAATGCCACAAAGGAGAAGCTGTATGAAGTATTATATGGAAAACTGACCTGCTCAGGAAACTTAATCCTGAATCAAAATTTTTAAAAAGGAAAAGAAGTAAAATCTCAAAAACTGCTTCCATTCAGTTCCTAATAATACTGTAGTATTCACTGTAGGAAAATGTTAGAAAAAGATTTTTATTTTACTACTCATATATTTACTGAAGCAGTTTATGGTTATAATAATCACATACTATTGAATGATTAAAATCAATAAAACATTAATATGTTTCTGAATAAATTAATAAAGCAAGAGCTTAAGGGGATATGTGTGGGGAGGGAGATAATAGGATTGGGGAGCAGAGGTGACATCATGAGTTACTTTATTGGCCACCACCAAACTGGCCTCTATAACACATATCTCAAAGTTTCAATACAAGTCTTGGAATCTCTCAAAAAGAACTCTGAATTTCGACCATTGCCAAGTCAGTCAAGTTTAGGGATACTGAACATTTTGAGCATCGGCCTCATCAATATAAGGTAAACTCTAAACCTAAGGATGAACTGACACATACAACACATTTCAAAGCCTGCAGTTATTTATGTGAAGAGCTTCATGTTTGGGGATTCTAGGTGTCTGCATTTTCACTGATGTGATGAGCACACAGCCTCTTCGCAGAGTCAGTCCTATGAAGTACTGCTAACTAGAGAGAGAACACAAAACACTAGTCCCTTGTGGTGTCCAGTGAGCAGGATTGAGCTAAGGGCTCGAGGCTCAAACAACGGAAAGGCTCCGTGAGCACCCTGTCTGAATTAATAGCACGTGTCAGGACCTTACTTATCACTCCCTTTAAACTCAGCTGCCCTTCCATTAATACGGTAGTGGAGGAGTGAGGGACAAATGTGTTTGGGAAGTAGATATTACTGTTTCCTTAGCAAATAAATGCACGTGTATTTTTTTAGAACAGCACCAGGAGTGCTGGATAGTGTTTACCAAGCATGCATAACACTCATCAAATTATAAGCACTTTACAATTGAAAATAATGTGTACTTTATCTGGATAAATAGTTATAATGAGGCCAGAGACTTTTCAATGTGCCCACTATTAGACATCACAATCCACCAATTAGGAAGATAAGCATGTTTTCCTGGTTGTCGTGAGAAGCCTGGTAAGATGGGAAATAGTTAATACAAATTTCTCTTAAAATTTTTGAAAGTCCTCCTAGTGACTGTTTCCATGGAATTGGTAATAGGATCCATGTTTGTCTATTTGAAACTGGAAAATGGTATTTAAAACTTTTCAGGCAAAGATATTCTTCAGAGATGATATCTGCATGGATTCTTATTCAACTATATCATCATTTGTGTGCTCTCATTCCTATGTTGTTCTTTTAGCAGGAAAAGTAAACATGTAATATAGGATTATGAATTGAAATGAGTCTCAGAAATATAAATGTTACAGTTTTAACTGCTGGTACCTGTGGGCATAACCTTGCATGGAAATAGGATCTTTGAAGACATTATCAGTTCCATTAACAAGAGGTAATAGGAGTATTAGAATACTGTGGATATTAATCCAATCTAAGTGGTATATTTATAAAATAGGAATTATATATAGAAAAGGACAGAACCATACAAATATGCATGACAAAGAAAACTAGGACTACAAAAAGCTAAAAGACAAAAGAAATATTTTTCTTTAGGATAGGCAGAGAGCCCAGGGCCCTTCTGAAGGCCATTGACATAGTAGGGGGAAAACAGAATTTACACACACAAAATAAGACAGAATATAATTAAAGGTCAAAATATTATCTAGCCATAATAAGAACTATACAAGAAATAATGTTGGCTTTAAAAAAAGAAATGATATTGGCTTAAAATGTTAACAGAGAATGCTAACATTTGCAGCTTAAGTTAAGTTAGGGTGAAAAGCAATGTAAAGAGAATATCTAGTTAATTGCTGCTTTTTGGTGCCACCCAGTCCATTCCACCACATACAACAGACCAAACACTGCCTAGTGCTGTGGCATGCTCACAAATGCTGCTCTAATGGAGTCCACTGTTGAAGTCGCCTCATCCTTCCTCTTTCTACCAACTGGCTACTGTACCAAGTGTGAAACAATAAAAGTCTGAAGAAATAGGAAGAGACAAATTTATTTTGAATCAAATAAAAGATCTTCAATATATCAGAAGTGGAAAAGAGAAATCCTAAGACATACGTATTTACATTTATTGAAAATGTCTACAAATATACAAGAGAAGTGTACTAGTTTCCTAAGATTGCAATAGCAAAATAGTATGAACTGGATTTGTAGATTCTGTGCTTACAAGAAAAGAAAAGTCTTATCTTATTCTGAAATCTAGTAGTCTGAATTCAGAATGTCAACAGGTCATGTTCTGTGACTTGCTGGTGAAATATAGCTTCAATGTCAGATGGGTGTTTCCCTCCCATCAGTATTTCTTTGTCTATTATTCTCTTTTATGAAGATAGCCCTTATATTGTATTAAGGTCTACCTTACTCCTTTATGATCTCATGTTAATGAATAAAATCTTCAAAGATCTGATTCTCAAAGGAGACACTGTCAAAAATACTTGAAAATAAACTTCAACATATCTTAATTCAATCCATTAGAATAAAACATTTCTGTGAAACTATCTTGTAAACTAAAACATACTATGTTGCACTATTATAACTTTAGCACATACAAAAGTTAAAAATATATCACCATATATATTCATGTACAAGCTGAGATTTTTAGCTCATTTTTAAATGCACTTTTTTAGTAAAATTAAGTGCCTCAGCTGATATTCAGGTCAGCTTGTACTTGAGTATGTACGATATTGTGCTAGTCTGGGTAGACTAAAGAAACAAATCCATAAACACACATATGTATATAAGGGAGAGGCTTATATATAAATTCAATTGAACTTTGAGAAAAACATCTCAATCAAGTCCAGTCCAAAGTCATAAGTCCAATATTCCCTCATATGTCTGATTGCAATCTATAAAGTCCTCTTCAGACTCACAAAGAACATGCAATCACACCAGGACAATTGCAGGCCAGTGGATGTAAAGTCTTGTGTATCCAGTGACAGTATAACTATCTCAGTGTTGGCAGGGGTCTTCTCATGGCTCCTCCAGTTTCCAGGGCTCAGGGTCTATCAGCATGCTGCCATGTGTCTTGTCAGTTGCAATGTCTCCCAGGGAGTCAGCATTGTGTCTTGTCAGTAGAGCATCTCTAAGGGACTGAGGCTCTCACCTCCAAGGGGGGAAATACAGTCAGACTTCCCAGAATTCTCAGGAGAAAGCCATGTCCACACAGAGGCCTCACTGGCTATATTCAGATTGACAGGCCAGACTCCACCCTTAATCTTCAAATATGTTCTTATTTTGTTTATTTTTAAATTTCTAGCAGAAACTCTTCTTTTAATGTTAATTCTAATAATGCTACTCTGAGACTTTCCAATGTAACGGCCATAGAAATTAACAGACTTTATCTTTGCTATCAGTTTAGGATTATAAATACTACTGAACAAAGGCCTGGGTGGCTGAAATTAATGTATATAATTAAATCCAAAAGACTCCAAGGTCACTGCCATGGAGTATATTCTGACTGAGAGCAACCCTCTAGGTCAGAGTAGAACTGTCTCTGTGGCTTGCCAAGGCTGGGACTCTATACTGAGTGGAGAACCTGGGCTTTCTCAATCAGAGCGGCCTCTGGTTTCCCGCTGTTGACCCTGAGGTGAGCCGCCCTGCTCCTCACCACCACACCACAGGGAAGTCTATGAAACACACGTCTCATCCTCTGCTCCTTGGGGTGGCTCTTTTTTCCTTATTTTCTGTCTTTTTTTTCTTTAGGGAGAAAAATAATAACTGGAACTCTATCTTCAAATTTGCCTCCAACAAAATGATCAGCACACTTTCATCAATTATGAACCATATATCTGCTAGACATTTCCCAGGAGCATTTTACGGGATTCAGCTCCCTAATTTTATTTGTAAAACAAAACAAAGTTAAAGCTTTCTGATTCTCTGTCTACCTCCTGCCTTGTAGCTCTTCTTCCCTCTTCTGGCAAGTGTCTCAAAAAATAATCTTCACTTCTCTTTACTTCTCAATTTTCTGTACTCTATCTTTACTGCAAAACATTCAGAGAAATTTCTCTTAGAGCCAGCTTTTTCTCTAGGTCTTTCTTTCCCTTTACTCAGACACTTGTTAGAAAACCATTTCACATACTTTCTTCTGTTTCACTCTATGTTCCCTTATTTTATTTTTCTACAGGTATGCTCTCTAAAATTTTCACATACATGTACTTCATATTGACTGCCCCTGATTCCAATGCAGTCACTGAATGAGTTCAGCAGAACCAAACACTACCCAGTGCTGAACCCTCCCACATCTTTGCTAGGCTTGAGCCACTGGTTTAGTCACTGTGTCACCCCTTCACAATTAAGGTCTTCTTTTTCGCTTACCCTCTACTTTAGCAAGCATGATGTTCTTCTCTAAATAATAGTCCCTCCAGACAACACGTGCAAAATCCAGGAGACAAAATCTTGCCATCTAAGGAAAAATCTGACTGTACTTCTTCCAAGACAGACTTAAATATTCTTCTAATAGGCCATAGTGTAGTCCATATCCTTTGCCCAAATTATCATTTAAATGTACTAATTCTTCTTTAGTCTTTCTCACTCATTGTCCAACTTCACATGAGTATGATGAGATTGAAAATAGCATGATTTCTGACAGGCACCTCTTGGTCTCTTTTGTCTCTGGGTTAGCCTGGGTTCTCTGGGGAACTAAAGCCATTGGCACTTACATAAGGATACAAAATTAGGAATCTGTATCAAGAAAAATGTCTGACAAAGTTATAGGAGGAGGTAAATACGGGACAAATTAAGTCTGTGGGTCAGCTGTTATGTTAGAACCTCTTCCTGAACTGCATGGCTGCCAAAGTCACTGGGACTAGCAGGCAGGAAAGGAAGCAGGAAAGCATCTGGTGGGTGTCACCAGAGGGCCTGTGGTTAACAGAGTCTACCAAATCCAATGTTGGTAGGCCCTGATTGTTCCTCAGAGTTGGAAGGCAATAAAGCAGTTTGTAGGGTTTGCAAGTTTGGGGTTGAATTAGTTGGCATGAAGGTAACAGATTAGGAATCCCAGCCAGCAAAAATGAAATGAAGTTCTCCATGGAGTGTCCTTAATTATCAAGCAGGCCACACCCCTGGGGATATATCATCAGGACTATAACCTGAGTGACTGATTGCTTGGCTCACAGTAGATCTGTCACAGAGTTGATTACATTGTGTTGAATCACATTATAGGAGAGGCTTTAACCGCCAAGACACTGAGAATCCTGATGTAGTCAAGACTGATCCAAGATCCATCACAGGCACCCATGAGAATGTTACCATCCTGAAATCATTGTTCCTTTCTCTGTCCTTGTGTGTAAAGCGATGTTCAAGATTTGCAGACAAAGATGCAAACAATATTTAATAAATTATTCTGCAAACCCAATAAAACCTTTCCAATTATGACCTACATTTCTATAAATTACTAATTGCTTCCACTTTTAGAATGTGCTTCCCTGCAATACTTTTGGTACTGCCACTCTATAATGTTTTTCTTGTGTCGCCATTATGTAAATGTTCCTGCCCTAATACAGGGTTCTCTTTATTTCCAGTTCTACTAGAGTGCATCTCTCAATCTCATTTGTGTCTCACTTTCTTGTCACTTTTCCTATGTGTTTTATTTGCTGCGGTGGCTTCATTCTACCACTTGTCTGTCAGTTTGTAATACTGTGGTGGCTTCTGTGTTGCTGAAATGCTGGAAGGCATGTCACTGCTTTTTCATCTGCCAGCAGAGGCACCCAAAGTGAACAGGTTTCATCAGTGTTCCAGACTAAGAACAGATGAAGAAGAAGGACTCAGCTTCCCACACCAAAGGAGGAAGACACTGAAAACCTTTTGCATAGCTCTGAAGAATTTTTGAATAGCAAAAATCTAAACAAAGGAAACAAAAGATTTTCAGTGATACTCCCAGCAGACTGATCCCTCAATTACAAGGACTTTCTAAATGTCACTGAAGAGAATCTGGCTTCTTGAGTGGGAGTTGACCATGGCAATATGAGTCTAGTCTACCTCATGGGAATGAAGCCTTCCTGATCTTCATTTGCTGATGGGGAATGGCTCAAGGTAAACGGAAAGAGCTGCAACAATCTTATAATGTTCAGAATTTGGAAGGTTTGAATTAGGAATTTCAGAATTGAAATAGAAGGCACAAATATTGATACCAAATCCTGGGTGGTGGTGATCTGAAATGGACCAGTGTTGGCCATCTAAAATCAGATAATCATACTAACCTGGGAATAGCACAATCAAGAATAATGGCATGATATTCACTGTCAGAAAGGATTGTGTTAAAGCCATCACAGTGTACAAGGCTAACTGTGATTGGTTTGTATCTAGCTGTGTATTTGTGCATTCACTGTGCTCACTTGGAACCTCCAATGACATTTGTGTATTCATTGTGCTCATATGGAACCTCCAATGGGCAGATCAAGAGACGGTTGTGAAAACAGAGCAAGGGACTACAATGTGGTTTCAATATCAGAAAAAGTGTGCATCAGCATTATATCCTTTCATCACACTGCCTCAACCTCGATGCTGAGGAATGCATGAGGCTTTGTATGATATGAAAAGAGTGCAGGATCAGAAGAAGTCTTATTTACAAAGTGTATGCATATGAAGCATTCCTACATGCTGAAAGTGAGAAGGAATTGAAGGATTGCTGATGGAAATCAAAGACGGTAGCTTTCAGTACAGATTAAAACAAAACCCTCACAATGGGTGACACCATGCTAAATGGAGAAAAGGTTGAAGTTGTCAATGATTTTGTCGTACTTGGATTCACAATCAAGGTTCTTAAAAGCAGCATGGAAGATGTCAAAAAGAAATATGGCATTTGGTCAACCTGCCAAACAAGATCTATTTCAAGTATTGAAGAGCAAGGGTGATGCTTTGAAGATTAAGATTTGCCAGAAAACACCAAAGTTCTGGTGTTCTCCACTGCATCATTGACATGGGAAAGGCAGACATGGATTAAGGAAGACTTTAGAAGGATCCGTGCATTGGAATTGTGGTACTGGAGAATACTGAACATATCATGATCTGCTAACAGCAAAAATATGTCTGTATTGGAAGAAGTGAGTTCTGGGTGCTTCTTAGAGGCAATGATGGCAAGACTTTGTTTTACAAATTTGAACATATTCTCAGAGAGTCCAGTCCCTGGAGAAGGACATCATGTTTGGTAAAATGGAGCGCCAGCAATAAAGATGAAGGCCCTGAACAAGCCGGATAGACACGGTGGCAGCAGCAATAGGCTCAGGCTTTGGGTCAATTTTTAGGATGGTGCTTTGTTCCGTTGTGCATTGGGTTGCTATGTATTGGAGTTGATCTGACAGCACCCAATAGAAACAAAACAAAACAACATAACTGCATTTCAGGAGGTTCCTTGGCAATTCTTAAATCATCGTCTTCACTCTTGAACCCTGTCAGGATTCAGATATGTGTTTAGGTATAACTTACTTATACCTGACTATAAAAATACTATTTGCTACAGAGATAATTCTCCCTGATGAAGATACTGATTGTCTGTAAAGCTTGAACTATACTCCATAGAAATTTCTAGGTCTCAGGCTTTTTGTTGTTGTTGTTGTTGTTGTTATTTTTTAAGTAGATTGTCAGCCCTTTCTACAGCAATGCCATCGAGTGAACTGGAAATGCAAATCTTTGTGTTAGAATCCTACTGTTTGACTTTTCACCATTTCACCACACTTAGGAGTCAGCACAGCGTATCTTCTCTCCTCCCAGATATGGCATGAAGTATTTCATGTGCATTACTGAATATGTGGTCTACATAAGCCCTAGGGGAAGAGAGAAGCTCTATACATAAGCGCCTGCAGGCCAAAAAACTGACCTGAACCTGTCTTTATTTTAGTCTATATTTGGGGTCTTTCAGACCAATATAAACACCATAGCTATTTCAATCAAGCAGCACACTGTTCAGGAAAGCTTATGCTGGGGGGAGTCACTGTGAGGACTCCTTTTACACTGGACGTGGGCTCGACCAGGATTCTGGGGACAACCAAGACCCACCAGAGCCATCCACATTATGATGCTCACATACGCCAAACTTCAAAATTCAGATAAGTGGGAGGTCGACAGAAAC
The DNA here is from genome assembly GCA_004026705.1 of Nesogale talazaci. Taxonomy (NCBI): domain Eukaryota; kingdom Metazoa; phylum Chordata; class Mammalia; order Afrosoricida; family Tenrecidae; genus Nesogale; species Nesogale talazaci. Next base: position 13,588 of record PVJH01014924.1, on the reverse strand, counting down.
ATTCACTGTGCCTTTGGCTGTGATGTGATGCCCTGGGTGTGTGTGTGGGGGGGAGGGGGGGGAGAGGAAAGAGTGTCTTAGGACTGGGCCTCAAGATGCAGAAGGAGTGGCTGCTTAAGCTCACCAGCCACAGGGGGAGCACTAACATCAGTCTCGGCACTATTCAATTTCACCAATCAATTCCTTAGATCTGCTTGGGCCTCAAGATTTATGTGTTTTCAATTCTGTCTTCTTGATAGATCCTCATCTGGTCAGTTTTCTATTCTCTGTGTGAAAAAGCCAAATATTAGACTATTACTATTTCCAGCCTTGATTCAGGCCCTGGGCTGCTAATGGATTTTTCTGTCTCCAGTCACACACAAGTCTAATCTACTTACCATTTTGATTATTATAATGTATTTCAATGGAGCATTAGATACAATGTCATTTCCTGTATGTTTTTATTATCACACTCATGGCTGCTTTGCCAATGGGACAAGGACAGGGAAAACAGCTTGATGGGTCTAATGGATATGACTCCACATACCAGAAACGAGGCAGCTGTAGCCTGCCCACCCAGGACCCAGCCGAAGAAGGACATTATTGAGTCCCAGCCAGCCAGGAACAACTGCCTTTTGTTTGAACCGCGCGCTCCCCCACTGTCCTGGATCCAAAGTCCCTGTCAGACATGTAAGAAGGACTTGCCAACTCCAAATGGGGTCTTGCTCCTTTTGTTCTTCTGGTAGTGAAGAAGTGCTGGGGGTCTGCCCCCATGTATCCTAACTTTACTTCTCAAGAAACCTGCTATGCTGCTTCCTCCTACTGGTTTGTTTTGTCTTTGTTTTGTTACCACTGATTCTGAGAAGCTGGTAGTATCAGGAAAGGGTCACCATACCCGAATACATGCCCCATGGTGGTGCTCATTGCCATGCCTCTCTCTTTTTTGGGGGGTAGGCCTCACTGCCCTCTAGTGGTCATGGAAGCTACCCAGCCTTGCTCCCAGAGAGCTGCTGCTGTATTTGAACTGCCAAGCCAATGAGCCACAGTCCCACACTCACCCACTACGCCACCAAGGCTCAGCCGCCATGCCTCTCTTTATGCTACCTGAGCTCACTGGCAACTCTTCTCTACCATTCTCTCTTTACATGACCAACTCTTACTTATCTTTCAAATCCTAGTTGACATGTTGCCTCCTTCAGACTTCTCATTCTTACCATTACCCTTACCTCCAAATCTGATTAGATGGTACTCAAATGCGTTCCCACAACTCCATTCCCTCCCTGTCATAATGCCTTTATATTTCATTTAATCTTATGTAGCTTGATGCTTTAATTGTCTCAGATTCAGTATCAGAAATATATCAGTAGTTTAAAATAATTCAAGTTGATTTCTTACCATCTTATTAAAGACAAAACGAAGACTTGAAATTACCAAAGGGTATTTATTCATAAACTGTGACAAGAGACTCCATCTGCCATCGTTTTCACTTCAGCAGGGGATCAAAGGTGGTGTAAAGAAAAGGGGTTTATATAGCACGGATATTAAACATTGAGGAAGTTTATGATTGACAGGCATTCTATTAAAGTGGCAATTTTGGAAACTGGGGACAATTTCTCATTGGCCAACAGAATCTTTGGTTGGTTGCCAGGGGCAAAAAACAAAAAACTGGAAGCATTTCAAAAGAAAAAAAATGCTCAATGCTTGGGGAAGAGAGTTGTTTTACTCTTGCTTTTTAATTATTTGTGTTTGGTTTTGGGGTTTGTTTCATCTTGTTGGTTGGATGGTAGGTTTTGTGAGGTGTGTGTGTGTGTGTGTGTGTGTGTGCGCGCGTGCACGCACGCACTGTTTCTTGAACTATGTAGCAGTTAATGGGTGCAATTTTGCAGTCTAATCATCATCTGGTTTGTAAGCCAGGTAGCTGTCATGACCACCAGTTTTTTATATAGTAATGATCTTCCTAAATTTCGGATATCTTTAATCCATTATATAATCTTGGGGTCTAACCTCTTAGCTTTGGTTTCCCTGACATTCCCTGAGACCTTAAAATCCTCTGCATGCAGTGAGCAATGAAGAAGCAGAAGAAGAAGGAGAAAAGAAAAGGAAGAAGAAAAACTAACAGAAATAGCATTCTACTTTTTGTCACCCCCAAACAAGAATTAGCTAATATTATGTGCACATCCACAGACTATATCTAGTCCCATGGATATCCCTGAATGCAAAGGTTGCTGCAATGTATTCATGCAGCTGAATAGCTATCACTTATGGACCTCTTCACATTAGGAGATGCAGTAAAGATATTTTATATACCCAGCTAATAATTATCAAACCTACTTCAAAAATGTTAAGGCAAAACTCCCTTACCTTTGAATTCTACTCTTCTCACAAACTTTTGAAGCCCCTCCAAATATTTCTAATAGCTAGTGGAACGTGAATGACACATTGGTCCTTCATAAACAGAATGGTGAAATCAGTAAATGTTTTGAATGCTGTATAGTACGAACACTATTGCAGCTGCTGCTAGATGCCATTGAGTCTGTTCCAACTCAAAGTGACCCTACGCTCAACAGGAAAAACCATCTTGGCAAGGTCCAGCACCATCCCCACTATTTCTGTGCCTGGGCCCATTGCTGCAGCCACTGTGTCAGTCCATCTCCTGGAAAGCTTTTCTCTCTTCTGGCTTCCGTCCAATATTCCAAGCTCAGTGTCCTTCTCCATAGATGAGCCTCTCCAGATAATATCTGGAGAGTATATGCAAAGTATTGAAGATGAAGTCTTGCCCTCTTGGCCCCTAAGGGCCTTGCTTCTTCAAAGGTAGATCAGTTTGTGCTGTTAGCGGTTTATGGTACTTCTGATATTTTTTCTAGCACCATAATATGAATGAATCCACTTTTCCTTCATCTCCCTTATTCAGTATGAAAATGAGCCATGTAAAGTACTATGGCTTGAGTCAGGTACACCTTAATCCTCACCGAAACATCCTTGATTCTCCATGGTCTAAAGAGGTCCTGTGCAGAAAATGTGTATAATGCAGTCTATCTTTTCATCTCTTATCGGCTGCTTCCATGAACAGTCTTTGTGAGCCACGCAAGACTAACTCCTTGACAATTTCCATCTTTTTTCCATTTATCATGATGTCCCAATGATCCAGTAGCGAGGATTTTGGTATGAAAATTAAGAATCACTAAAGTGGCTTCATTTTATTATTGAATATCCAGAACATTTTGACAAATAATAGAATAAAATACATAGGGTATACATAAAAAGCCTCATTTGAAGGAAAATATTGGGTACCTCTTTACTTTCAAAAGTTAAAGATTAATATAAACAGAAACATTATAAATGAAAAGAACCAAGTAAGAGAATAACAAACTTTTGAGCAACATAAATCAATATAATTAAATAAATTAGAAGGGGATGTGCTAAATACACAAGCCAAAGGAAATTCCTTTACATTCTGAAAAAAAAAAAATAAGGATCAGATATTTGATTTAAGTAACAAATTAAGAATACATTGTCACTGATGATTTTTCAGTATTGTTGAGGCAGGAGGTCGTTACTAAAAATCTTGCTAGTGTCATTGAAATATTTCTAAATTTATGAAAAATAAGCAATGAAAATAAGTATCAGTGCTTCACCTGGTGAAAGGTAAAATAAACAACTTTCCAATTATTTTAGAGATATGCAGGAATGAATTATCTCTGCTTTCAGGTTTTCATGAATAATTCAAACCCTGCTGTCAGTAGATCTAATTAGTAATTATCTTAACTATTTCTGAATTATCTTGTTTGAAGCTACCTGTGTTACAACTAGATTTATTTTTGATATTATCCTTAACCCATCTGTGTTGATCTTATATATCTTTAATTTTAAGAGAATGGATCTCATATCACCAGATGATAAAGAGTTCAGTAACACACCATTACTAACCCTCTTGCAGTGAAGGGTATTACACTGTGGCGTCCTAACTGTAAGGTCAACAGTTCAAACCCATTGAAGGCTTAATGAGAGAAAGATGAGGCTTCCTGCTATTGTGCAGATTTACAAGCTCAGAAAACCACAGGAGTAGTTCTACTCTGTCCCATAAAGTCACCAAAAGTCAGAATCAACTCAATGCCATTGAGTTGACTATATATACTGTAATTTCCTTGGACCCTTCCAGTGCTATTAAAGTCATAGCATGTAGTACATATGTGAACATTTTTAAGTCAATAAAAAATGCTTGGTCTCCATTCTACTGACGTGACTCTCATTGGAGGAAAATGAAGCATGAATTTGAAGAGAAAGAATAAACTCTAGAATAAAGGATGGTGAGTCAAAAGTACTTTCTCAGGAAGGGGTTGAAGGCTGTTCAAGCTACTACAGAAGCCATACACACTGGGAATTCCAGCAACAGTGTAGAGTCTAGCACATAGAAATTAAGCTATCACTGTTATAAACTCCCCGTGTGAACCATGAAAATAATTAGACTTATGCAGAAGCAAACAATAGACACCAAAAAGTTCATTATAGTCAACTATGACATACCATTTTAATGCTTACCTGGCAGGGGTAATGCCATGATCACAAAGGCATTTTTCTAGGGCGAAGCTCACTCATTGCACTCTGGGTTTGCTCACCCCTGTGATTTCCCCAAATGTGGGAATCTTGACTCCATAATTTGTGGTAGTGGGGAATTATGCTTGCACTACCTCCTGAGGAAAAAGTGGAAAAAATGTACCAATTTAGCTCATCGTGTTTTCTTTGTTCCAACTGCAATTATTCTTCTTGGTATATTCATAAACAACACAAATATGAATTACTTATTCTCATTTCCTCCCAGAAAAATGAGAGTATACAAGGAAAATAGTGACTTCCCTCATAAACAAACACTAAAACCGAAAAAACCCTATGTGGAACATATCTAAATGATAACTTCAAATGGACCATGAACTCTGGCATTGAAAAATAATTAATTATATCTGCATCTTCTGATTCCATTCTAATTGTTCACAGAAGGTAGATTTAGCTGAAATTGTTTTACCTTTGTCTTTGTGTTACTAATAAATGCCAAATATATTGGTCTCTATTGAAAATTTTCAAGGATTATAACACATACGATGACATTATTTCAAATTACCAGAACATTGAGTTTAAACCTGCAGGAGTATACTACAATCTTTTATTTCACAATTTTTATACTTGCATAATAACTTTGCCTCTAATAGTCATTAGACTATGTTTGGCCTTCAAACATATTCAAATATAATATTAAAAAGTCTGTTACTTCTTCCATCCTTTCTCCACATAGATTTTATGGACAACTGAAAAGAATAAAAGATGTGATCGACTAGTGGTCATTTCTTGAGTGTTACCTGCTCAACATTTTAAAACTTTACAGTGTTTTACTCCTTGTTTTGCTCTTTCTCTTGGATGTATTTATAGAAACTTTTCTTATTTCCTTTGAGTCTCCTGCTACATGATTTCATTTTGCTTTCCTGCCTCTCTTATTGTGTGTCTGCATTCCTTGCTGGCTAGCTTATATCTATCTATTCCTTTCAATTTTCTTTCTTTTCCACTTCCTATACAATTCTATTTTGTATTTCAGTGCTTAGAGAAACCCATCCTTGCCCAGTGATATTTTTTAATCTTCTCTGAATTTTCAATCTGTATTGGAATGATTATGGAGCTTTTCGTGCTGAGTTCATCTTCAAGCTCGTTTCTTCACTCCTTTCCCCTGCCCTTAACATTACACCACTGACTTCATTTGAACCAATTATTCTGCAAACGCTTCAAATTTAGCATCTGGGGAATTGAAAGAGTGTTTAACAAATATAGGGGTCTGATGGGAAACCAGATGTGATATTTTATGAACATCTATTTGATATTGAAAGGAGTCTTCTTGACAGAGTGGGTTACCATGTCAGGCTGCTAGTTGGAAGATCAGCAGTTCAAATCCACTAACCACCTAAAGGAGAAAAATAAGGCTATATGATACGGTGAGGTTTTACAGCTTCTGGAAGCCTATAGAGCAATTCTACTTTGTCCTGTATGGTCACCACATGTTTAGATTAAGGTGACAACCATGGATATAATCTGAAACCAATAAAAGACTTGTGGTACAATAACTTTGCATGCTAATTCCTGCTGAGTGATTAAGTAGCCACCTACCTCCCTGCGTAGGACACAGAAAGCCAAGCTGACTTTACTGTGGATGACAACTTGTGGCAGTCATGTGCTTATGTTAATTTCATGATTGAGATGTAGGGGTGGAGTCTACCCTGTTAATTTGGAGATTGCCATGGAATAGCCAATGAGGCTTCCATGTGGGCATGGCTTTCTCCTGAGACTTCTGGGATATCTCATGATATTTCCCTCATGGAGAAGAGAAGCTATCTCCCCAGTTGTTGGGAGTTAGTCTCAGAGATGATGAATTATGGACAAGAAAAGATGGCAGCATCCTAGGAGCTGAAGGAGCCAGAGGAGAAGCCACACGGCCTTACCCTGATGGAACCAGAGCTCTGAAGCTGGCAAAACTATGTGGGGACCCCTGCCAGCACTGAGTTGCCTCTACCACCACTGGATGTGGTTGATGGACCCTGAGGCCTGGAAGCGAGGAGCTATCAGGGGACCCCTGCTAACGCAGGTACTCTGCACCCACTGGCCTGTGACTTCATGAGTCAGAAGGAGACATTATAAACTGGTATTGGATATATGAGCAAATATCGGACTTATGACTTTGAACTGTACTAGGTTGAGATGCTTTCTCAATGTTTCGTTCATTTTATATATAAACCATTCCCTTATATCGATATGCATGTCTATGAATGTGGTTTCTCTAGTCTACCTGGACTAACACACAACTATTGGTGGCAACCTGATTTACCTTATGGGCAAAATAGTGTCTGTTGGTCAGGGCAAGACCCACTCCAGGTTCATATATCTTGAAACTGCTCTGCACACAATTCTTCTTAGGACTCAAAGACATTTAGTAAATTTGTTAAAGTAACCTTAGCAAAAAGTATAATTCTGCAACTTCAAATTGCATATTACCATTGTAAATATAGCCTCACAGCCCTCGATCATAATATAGCAAGAATAGCTTATCTTAAAAATCAAAGTTTCAAATCTTGTGAGATTTTATAGTTAAATGTATAGATGAAAACCTTTTTTACCGAGGAGATTCTACCAGACTTATTGTGAAAATATGAAAAATGACCTGGAAAACTGGGGAGCTTTTGTTAACCAAAACTTACTTTTATACCTAAAGTCTGCTCTATTCTACAGGTTTAACAGTGTCATTTCTATAAGCCACTGTGCTCTTAGAGAGATAAATCCCAAAAATTTTAAGTAAAACTTTTGTTCAAACAAAGAAAAGAAATACAGAGAAAGAATATGAGGAAAGTGTTTGAAGCTGTAGCTGGCCTCCTCTGCATTCTGTAAAGGAGAAGGAGAATTCAAGTCTTCACCAACCCAAGATCAAGTGCCTCCACCCTCCACCCTTCTTTACCGTATTGTGATACCAATCTTCTCTCCCATGGCTCTTCTCTGTTGAGTTGGGTAATTTATTGCATTGACCACAAAGACAATACTTAGGGGGTTGGAAGTTTATTAAGCAAACTAAAAATATACCCAAATCAGAAGTCTTTTTGTCCTCACGGCCTATTCTCTGCCATGTTGGCAGGCATATCTCTCTGAACTTACTCTCTCAGCCCTAAGATCCCAGGGACTTTGCTATGTTCCTTTCCCTACAAGACCACCTCCAGTCCCAGAGTTAATCCTGCTTTGCCTTGTGTTCTTGATGCTGTGGCTTTGAATGCTTCTGCTGCCACCATCACTTCATGGACAGCTCTTGCACCTGGTCTTCTGTTAACTTTTCTTTCTTCAGGGCCACAGCATTCTTGGTCCCCCATTTCTGGTGACTCTCTTATACCCAGAGGAAGTGCAGCAGTGATCAGTCTTCTCTATTGGTGGTCCATACAGCCTATTTGCCTGGGCCCATTTGGGGGGAGTTACAAAGTATGCCTCATTCATCCTTCCCTGCCATCAAGCCAAACCAATATACAGTGACACTCAAAACCATAGTAGGACCATTAAGTTGGATGCTCCAGGCCTTATAGATCTTTATGATAGCAGATGGCTTCATCTTTCTGCTGAAGTGTGACTGACAGGTTCAAACTAAACCTTGTGATTAGCAGCTCGATGCATAGTGTGCTACCCCATGATGGCTCCTTAAAACATAGATAAAAGACCCACAGACGAGTAAATTTCTCTTCACCATAGTATATTAGAGACGTTGGAGCTCTAGATTGCCTTTCAAACATTAGGTGTTTCTCTTATGACCAAGGACAACTACTCAGCTTATCCCCCTCATTTCAAATGATATCCATTAAAAAAAAAACAAGAGTTAAATATCATTTTCAGTATGGCTATTTAGATATCTACCTTGTGTATTTGAATTAGCTGATCCTTTTCTATCTACTTCTCAATGGATTTTATCAGTATCTGTTAATCAGGTCATTTTATTTTTTTAAATTTTTTTTCAGGGGGCATCATTGCAAATTAGCTCATTTTAAAAACAGGTTAGTACTTATTCGTAAGTGATGGTTTCACCCAATTATTCTAAGTAATTGTTTTCAGCAATAGAACATTCTTGCATTCTAGGCATCTTAGAAGCTATGGTTCTAATATTAAATGAATTTGGATCAATATCTCAGGGTAATTTCATATTGACCTTTCTCTGGGCATATATGTATTTTTATAAATTCTCATACATTTGCAGGTGGTTTGTAAATTATAGACAGCAAAAAATATATAGATTCTATATTTTTCATACAGATGATCATGAAAAAAAATTCCTAGCATAAAATCAAACAGTTACTTTGAGGAAACAGTGAAAGAAAAATCATCTTTCAGAACCTAGGAACCAGACTGTCTACTAAGAGTCTCCTAACTTTCACCCCCACCACATTGCGCAAGTAGAAAGTGAGCATTCTCCATGCATATCTACAAGAAAATGACAGATATACTTGATCATGAATAAAAGAAAAACGATGCTTTTTAGTACAATATAGAAATGGTAAAAGTAAAATACCATCAACATTAAGTGGCTATTTTTTTTCTTTTTATGGATTTTACATTTTAAACACATATGTCATGACATTTTAATGTAACAGTTCTGAAATGGAGAAAACTCATATTGATTTTGTGCCCCAGAGAAAAATAAACAATAGCACTATTTAAAAGGCTTTGGCCTGAGACCTTTTTGAACCACCGAGTGACATTTATCCTCACACTGAATTAGATCATTGGAAATGATCACACCTCTCTGACTACTCCTTCTGATTGCATATTCTGGAAGGAGTTTTTTAGGAAATCATGATACCCAGATCATAGTAAGAGGTGAAATAAAATTGCCACAATTCCAGACTGATAAAAATAAAATAAATATAATAAAATTCAAAACCAATTTCACTTCAATGTAAATATGGGATCAATAAATATCAAAATCATTACTAGTGTTCATGTCATAGCTCTTAAGTTACAATTTTAGTGAGACTAAAGAGCACACATCTTAAATACCTCCCTCTTTGAATTACTTTTCTGTTTTAGATATGTCAGAGACAGGTTTGGTATGATACTTTCTAATGATTTAAGGTAACTACATAGAAATCACACTAACTGGGGCAGTCATCTGCTTATGTTAATGTTATGATTGAGATGTAGGGGGAGAGTCTAGCCTGCTAATCTGGAGATAGCCATTGTGTAGCCAATGAGGCCTATATGTGGGCATGGCTTTCTCCTGATATGTCTGGGAAATCTCGCAATATTTCCCTCATGAAGATGAGAAGCTATCTTCCCCAGTTGTTGGGAGTTAGTCTTAGAGAGACAATGAATCATGGACAAGACAAGATGGCAGCATCCGAGAAGCTGGAGGAGCCGGCGGAGAGACCACATGGCTTTGCCCTGATGAAGCCAGACCTCTGAAGCTGGGGTGGCCACATGAAGACCTCTGCCAGAGATGAGTTGCTTCTGCTGTTAATGGACCCTGAGCCCTGAAAGCAAGGAGCCATGTGGAGACCCCTGCCAGTGCTGAGATTCTGCACCCACTGACCTGTGACTTCGTGAGTCAGAAGGAGACTTTATAGACTAATTTCAGGCATATGGGTTAATATCAGACTTAAGACTTTGAACTGGACTGGGCTCAATGTACTGCTCCTCTTGTATATAAACCTTTTCCTTATATCCATATACATGTCTATGAAATTTGTTCCTCTAGTCTACCCGGACTAACACACTAACTGTTAGAGATTTTGAAAAAATATGTACTCTATTTTGGGGGCCAGTAATGGTAATAAGAGGTATCTTTAGCTTTATAATTGCTATTTACTTTCTCTGAGTTTTAAATATTTTCCATTTGAAGATTTATCTTACTGACACATGTACTTATCTGATGTTTATTAAACTTTGACAAATTATTGTGTGCTAGTTTTATATTAATATTATTCTAATTCTATCAACTTCATTCATTAGAATCTCATTAAAATATTCCATTTAGAACTGATAACACAAGACATATTGATCAAAAGACATTAGATTCACATACTTCTGCTAACAGCTGTAATAAATTATCTTTAATATCCCACTGAAGAGTATCAAAATTATAGAATGAGGTGAAATGTAAATAACTGTCTTATTTAGAAAAATTACCAACTAAGCTGTTACTTTGGCAATGAGAAATTCCCATCTACCCTAACAAAATTGCTAATAAATCAAGTTTTCTTTGCATAATTCTACATTGTTCTCTCGTATCATAGAAACACCAAGTATCAAAAAGTTTAGAGGAGAGCCCTGGTGGTACAGATCTCCTTTGCTTCTTGGAAGGGACCAATCTGTCTACACAGCCAATTCCTATCCAGCATTTGAAGCGAAGAACTATGTAAAGCTTGCGCTTTTGCACACGTGGATCTCTGCTCTTGGTTCTGTAACTGGCTTGTCTCTGCTTACCCTCTGCATTTGAAGACTTGAGTTTGGGTCTACAACCTAGTTCGATTCATGAACTTCCACAACCCAAGGGAAATTGTTTAGACAGATGTCTGAACGAAAGAATTGAGAATTACCAGCTTTCACAACCATGTAAACAGTTTCCTTAGTAGCTCGTTGTTTCTGTGAGACATTTTAGTGAATTGTTGAATGTTCACTATTTGATAATGTACCTTCAATGCACTCTCCATTACACTTAATACATTTGTCAAATATGTGAAACAATTCTTGGAAGCATTTTCAAGCTCATCTATTTGGATGGCTGACAGCACCTCCATTATTTTTTTGTTCCTCTTCTACATCTTCGAATCACTGTCCTCTCCTGTCCTTCTGCATGTGCAGAAACAAAACGAAGTTGCACAGAGTGAGGTCAGGTGAGTAAGGTGGGTGAGGCAAGAGAGGCAGGCCGCTTTTTGCCAAAGTTGGTGCACTGAGATGGCTGCTGGAGCTGATGGATGGTCATGGTGGCAAAACAAGCATGTGAACAGTTCCCCGTCGGCCACAAACCAGGACGTTTTTTGTCACACACTGTTTCTCTCTTTTCAGAACCTCTACATAGAAAGCTGGATTAACACTTTGACCTATGAGTATGCATTTTGTCAACTTCAGGAAGTTGACAGCTATCCCGAATAAGATCTGTCACCAATCAACATTTCACCTGTTTTGAAATAAGAAAACCACTTGCACTTGAGTTTTTTCCCCTATAGTGCTGTCCTTGAAGGCTGTGTTCAACATCACAACAATTTCTGCAGCATTTTCTCCCCAAGCAGGACATGATTTTGCAGCCACATGATGCTCTCTTATATTGGCTATCACAAAAACGAGGCTGGAATGGAACCTAGTTCATGATAAAACTTCCCTTGATCAGAGAAAATCTTCCCATGTAAAGCCACTGGGTGCACTAATTCAGAGAGAGTTGCTAGATGTTCCTGTAAGGGGGGGGGGAGATATACATGCTACAAAATCTCCACTTCACCCAGTGGACCATTCTGGGTTTGGGGGCATGACCCCTAGTACATAAGAGATTATTGACAATACCACCACTTGGGTTAAGCATACCATAATCTTGAATGTGACATCTTTGTTTGGTCACTCTTTAAAAAGGTTATGTGAATCAAATTTGCCCGGTGGTCTGCATTATGTGATTTCTACACAGCTGTTTCTGTGGGCATGGATTGTGGATCCAAGCAAAATTAAATTCTTGCTAAGGTGAAATGTCTGTTTATCATTATTTTGCTAATTAGTTTAGTTGTGAAGCATTATGCTTTTGTAATAGGTTTATTGACATATAAATGGAATATCATACAACTTAATATCTCAATTTTTAAGAGGAGTTGTCAAGCCATAGCAGTCATATTAATACACTTGCTTATTTCTTGTACGCATTGTTGCTAGCTTCTCCTTTCTCCAAAACCTCCCCTGATATGGTCCTAGGTAATTATTAATCCAGTTACTGTCTCTATAGATCCACCTTTGCTACACTTCATATAAAGAAAATCATACAAATGAAAACAAGAAATAAACAAAACAATGGAAAATAAGAAAAATAGGAGACAACATTAAACATGGAAACAACTTTAAAATGGAACTAAGGGAGATCAAATGACAAAATGCTCCAGTTTAACTTTACTATAGCTGTCTTAATCAACTTTACAATATTTTCTAAGTGAGCGTGAGGCTGTTCACATCCCTGGACTACGGAATTCACTGGCATGTTTCAAATTCATCCATGGCCTTCTGCAAATAATGTGTTTAAGCTCTGATAACTTCCCCTCCCCCAGTTTGGCTTTTATTATTTATAATCCTTGAATCACACAGGATGATAGTCATCTTCCATGAGGACTTAATTGATATCACACTTAGATCACTTCTTGTGTTAAGTGTCTCTCTCCTCTACCCACTAAAAATTTCCTCCGGAGTCCCCCAGGGCAGAGCCACTCGGGCATTACCAACACTCTCCTCCCTCCCACCTGCCCGGTGCCCCTCAGCTGCTCTTCCTTCTGGCCCCGCGCCTGAGGGTGATCTCCTGACTGACCACATCCTATACCCTCCTCTCTGTCCTGGCCCCTCCAAGCATGGTCAAGCTGCCCCTTGACGGGCCTAGTTCTGCAGCAGCCACACCGAGCTGTCTCTACCTGTACACGCTGTGCCACGTCCAGACTCGCTCAGACCAGATGCCTTATGAACTACTTGTTCAAGGAAAATGAAACCGATCTCCTCGTTGGGAATTGGACAGAGCCCTCCCGGGTGCGGTTCCCCGCCGCCCCCCGGGGACGCACACATCAGGGGCACCGCCTTCAGTGACGGAACTTTCTCTTTGAGAATCGAAATCAAAAAGGTCGTTGCCTATTCTTCAGCCCGTCTCTCATATCCTCGAGTCCTCTCCTTCCTCTCTGTGATGGGTAGGTTTGTTATGCCAACATGGCCACAGAAGATTGGTGGATCTGTTGTGACGGCACAGCCAATGAGCGCGCAGGATGAGTTGAGGGGCGGATGTGGGAGGGGCTTCGCAGGTTCCGCCCCCTCGCTCGTTTGCTTCCGGATCTTCGGACCAGAGAGCTGCCTTGTTCTTCCTGTGCCTCGACCTCCA
>PVJH01014923.1:0-55385 GCA_004026705.1 Nesogale talazaci | reverse complement strand
ACCTAGGCCATGCTGAGATGGTACCACACCACCGCAAGATGCAGAGAAGCTGAGCGAAGTCCTCTCTCTTGATATCCGTCCCGTTCCCTGTCCCCCCTCCCCCTCCGCCCATTCCTCAGCCCTGTGGACACCTCTATGGACAGAGTCTGTGGACTGGACCCTGGCCCTAGGCCTGCCCCTGAGAGCCTCTGGACACACACGCACACTGGCCCATGTATGAGGGTCAGCTGGTCTCCCTAGGTCCCAGGAGCTCCAGGGACATGGAGGGGAGGCCTCCTCTACTTCACTCAGCACAGGAAGGGAGGACGCTTCCCAACACTCTCCTGTTTGAGGCCAGTGAGACCACTCCTTCTGTAGAGGCGGTGATGGAAGCAGTGTTCTGTGGCTCTCTTGGGTGGGTGGGGGGCCCAGGTACATTGAATGTGTAGGAGGGGGTATTACTTTGTGGGACCATCCTAGCACCTGGCACCAGGCATGGGGGACTCCAGAGTTCCCTTGGTGTAACCCAGGTGGGATGGGGGTGCACAGTGGGTGGGGGGCATGCTTCATCCACCCACCTGTCACAGCTGCCTTTGTGGTCAGCTCAGGTGCAGGGTCCACCTCTGTGTGCTGTGGCCCAGATAAGCCCACAGCTCCTGAACTCTGGCTCCCAGAGTGCCCTGCGCCCCACCCCCCCAGTCGCTGAAACCAGGACTGTGGTGTGAGAAGGGAAACTGAGGAAGGTCAAGTGGGCAGAAATGGCTTCAAAAGGCCACTCCAGCAGGACAAGGTCTGTGCAGTCGAGCCACCTCCATGCCTGCTGGCCAGTTGGGCAGCAAACCGGACGGAGTCCACTGGGTGGGGCCGGAAGTAGACATTGGTGGCCTTGTGGTGGGAAATGGACTGCTTGTCCGCCTGTTGGGAACATCCACACTGCCACCTCCATGTCTCCAGTGAGAAGAAGGGGCTTCTTCGTGAGAGGGACTCCAGGAGGGCAGCTGCCTGACTCATCCCCACTGCCTCCTGAGGGCCCACGGCTGTGGAGAGGCCAGGGCCATGATCTTGGAGCCTGCAACCTTGATGCCCTTCTCTGTTGACCCCTGGGTCCTCCTCTTTGTCCATTACCCAGGGAGGGGCTCCTGTCCTTGATGCTCTCTCCCATGCTTATCTGCTCGACCAAGGCCTCCCTGCATTTCCACCCACTGCCCATGGTCCACATCCCACCCTGCACAAAGCTGCCCCCTCCGCCCCCCGTCCCATCCCCTGGGGCTTGCTCCAGCCCACGGAGCTTCTCAAGAGAGCTTTTGTGGTGGACTCTCTCCCCTTGGGACCTGCCTCCTTGAGCACAGGTCCTGCTGAGGCTGGCACCTGGCCCAGGGCAGGTGTGCAGGATGAAGGACACTGCCAAGGTGTCCCCCCCACAGGCAGCCACCCAGGCCTGCTGGCCCATTCCCCTGGGACTCAGGAGAGTGTCGCCTGCTAGCTGTCTCTGTCACCAGCCAGGCACCTGCCTCCCCCCATCAGACTCGGCACCCCTCTGACATCCCCACATGACTCAGGACCAGACACAGCCTCCAGTCAGCCGCCCTTCCCCACCTCCTGGTGGCCCAGGTCCTCCCTTCTGTGCTGAGGCTCGGCTGCAGCCGCTGAAATCCATGTTATTTCACCTGCTGGATTCCAGCATTCCAGGGCAGGGTTGGGGAAGGCCATAAAAACGTTGCGGTGACCTATATATTATTTTTATGTCAGTGCTTAACACGGTGCCTTTGACACATGTGCGGGAGCCCCGTCGTAAATCAGGCCTCCGAGGTCCCCCGCCCCTGGCGCACACTCGCAGGGGGTCCCCGGCCTCTCACACGTGTGTGCATTGGTCCCCGAGGCTGGCTTCAAGGAGCGGGCTGTGGGCATGGAGGTGGAGGCCTTCTGCTCTGGGCCTGGGGGCCAGCTGCTGCTGCCTCCCACAGTGCCTCCCAGAGCGCCAGGGGAGGGTGCAGGCAGGGAAAAGCCCTCCCTGGACTTCAGGACCAGAAACCCAAAGCAGAGCTCACTCAGATGTTGGCAGCTTGGCGTCAGAGTGTGCTCTCATGAGTGTGTGCAGGGGCACGTGGGTGTGTTCGCTCAGGCACATGTGCAGGCGTGAGCGTGTCCTGTGGGGTGTGTGAGTTTGCTGCTCTTGAATGTGTGTGGCTTGACCGGGGGATCTGGCTCCCTTCTCTCCTCTAGCCCCGGCCCCCACAGCCTCTGCAGACGTCTCTTCGCTCCCCCTGGCGGTGACTGGGCCCCCCCTCTGGCTCAGCCCCTTGTCTCTGACATTGGTGGGATGCACAGTCAGTGGCTCCTGAGAGTGGGCCACAGGCAAGGTCCAGGTGGAGAGAGCAATGCCCCTTTGGGTTCTCCCAGCTTTGAACGAGGATCCTGGAGAAGCCACCCCAGCAGAGGAGGCCGGAGGTGGATGACTGGCTCTCTGGAAGCATGCAGACACAGGCCCCCTGCTCAGCAAGCCACTCGCACTCTAGGGTGGAATGGGCCTTGGCATAGGAGCTTTGGGCAGGGCTCCTCTCCCACCTCCACGAAGTGAGCTTTCAGGTTCAGGGGCACCGTGACTCTGTGTTCAGGGCTTACACACCTAGGACTTGGAGCCCAGACTTCAGGGAGCTCCTCCTCACCCCCACCTTTCCACACTCCCCTTTCTCTGCTGTGGGAGCCCCTCTGGACACTCCCATATCTGTCCTGCTGCAGGGATACCGCCACCTCCCCAAGCTTAAGATTATCCTTGCCACAGTCAGAGTCCTCAGCACACACTAGGACACAGGGGAGTGTCTACAGCCTCCCTCTCCATTCATGCTGTGAGGCTCCACCTGCAGATGCCTGTCTAATGTAGAAGCAAAGATGGATCCAAGATGTCCATGGGCCCTCCCAGCCTCCTAGTACTCTCTCGCTGGCCCAGGAGAAAGCACAGGGGTGGCCTAGCAAATCACCTGCTAGCGCGATTGTAGGGCACGTGTTCCAGCTGCCAAATGAGCCAGCCCAAACTTGGTGTCTCCACACACTCATCAGGGACTATTACTACCCCTGTGATGCCTACAGGTTAGGACCTTTGAGACGGGGCTACTGGTTCAGCCTTGGGGTTCTCAGGAAGTTGCTGAGGCCACAGTCCTCTGAGTGGCCCCGGGGAGGACCCTGTCCAAGGTCACTCACTGACAAGATGCCAACCCCAGCACCTGTGAGGCAGAGGCCCCACCTCTCTTCTCTTCCTGCTTTGGTCTCTCCACTAGCACTGGAGCGGCTCCCAGCAGGGTGGCTGGATCCCCCAGAGCCGGCCTCTCCATAGCCTAGCCCCAGGACTCCCTCTCCTCATGTTCACCTTAGAGTTGGTCCTGACTTAAAGGTGGGCCCTTGGGAGGTGAGGTGCTGGGGTCGCCCATCCTGGAGGATGGCTCCCACCAACTGGTTGACAAGCCTGAGACAAGCCTGAATCCATGCCTTCGACTCCCCATGCCCACGAGCCCAACTACCACTACATGGCTTTGTGACGACAATGGACTCTGCCCATGAGACTCACGATGATACAGCCAAGGCCCAGGTGGGGGCCCTGCTGTTTGAAATGGGTGGGAGACTCTTTCCCTGCTCTTAAGTGTTTTACAGCCCCTGCCCCAGGCACAGAATGCCCCATCCTCTCTGAAACTCAGCCGATGCCTTCTCCTCCAAGGCAGCACATTAGACAGGGTCTCCCAGACTCAGCTTGCTCCTCGGGTCTCTTGGATCCTTCCCTTTGCGGGGGCTGCGTTTCCCTTCCATGCTTAATAGGGCGGTGTGAATGTCCTCTGTTCTCAGCAACTGTGTGTGCTTCCTTCCCTTTGAGATAAGACAGAATCCATGGCCTTCGACTCCCCATGCCCACGAGCCCATCTATGGCAGTCATGTCAATTTCATGATGGGGAGGGTAGGGGTGAATTCTAGCCTGTCAATCTGGAGATAGCCAATGGGACGTCTGTGTGGGCACGACTTTCTCTAAGAATTCTGGGAAATCTCACGATATTTCGCTGGTGGAAGTGGGAGACTATTGACTCAGTTGCTTGGAGACGCTCTACTGACAAGACACAAAACAGTCCCTTGGGACGCTCAACTGGCAAGACAGCATGGCAGCATGCTGATAGATCCTGAGTCCTGCAACCTGGAGGAGGCGGAGGAAAAGCCACATGGGCTTGCCCTGATGGAACCAGACCTCTGGGGCCAGAGAAGCCACGTGGAGACTCCAGCCAGTGCTGAGATGCTTGGGATGGCACGGGGAGACCCCTACCAGTGCTGAGAGGTTTCTACCACCACTGGATACAGAAGACTCATTGCATGCGCTTCGTGAGTCTGAAGAAGACTTTATAGATTGGTATTGGACATTGATATCAGCTAATATTGGACTGGACTGGGTGGGGATGCTTTCTCAATGTTCCATTCCTCGTGTATAAACCTCTTCCTTATAGACATGTGCATTTATGAATTTGTTTCTCTAGTCTACCCAGACTAACACACCATCTCACCAGAGGAAGGGGGCTATGCCTTCCTCTGCATCCCTTGGCACAGCGGGTGTCAGTGAGGCAGAGGTTGGGGGGCTAGTTGGAGTGTCCTAGAGGTGACTCTTAAGTTTTTAGATCCTGGACTTTCAGCAACAAAGATGTCCCTCCACTTCATGAGGTCTCACAAGAGCTACTGGCCAGGCTTGGCTGTGAGCTTCTGATCCCTCCAACGCTAGTGTCCCTGGAGCAGGTAGCAGGTGACACCAATGTCAGGGCATCTAATTGTCATGATCGAGACTCTCAGTCTGCCCCAGCAGCTCTTCCACATGCCCGGGCACCCCATAGCCTTACCTTAGTCACCACCTCTCTGGCACACCAATGGACAGAGCTGCCCTTGCCTTACAGGGAGGAAAGTGAGTTGCGAAGCAGATTTGACCCTACTGGCCATCCTTTGCCATGAGGCACTTCTCCCAGGTCCCACAGCGTCAATGGGGAGGGTGGAGAGAGGAAGCTGGAGTGGGCTGGCTGGAGTGCAGGCCAAGCAAGCATAACCAGTTTCAGAGCATACCCAATTCTGCCATCTCTGCAGCCATTGGTGGTGTGGATCTGCTTGGGCTGGGCCTCCAACGAGCTGGGTGGCCCTGGGCACACGGCCCGGCCTCTCATTGACACAGAGAGGGCTTCAGAACCATGACCATGACCTGCCTGGCGGGTGCACCGTTGTTCTTGCTGCTGTCGGGTGCGGTGCACAGGGCTCTGACTCAGAAACCTGGGCAGAGACACATGCCCGGTCCTGAACCCTCTTCTCAACCTCGGCGATCGTTATGCCAGTAGTGTGACGGCTGCATTCCTTGCAGCCTTCCAGCACCCGTCCCCTGCTGGCACCTTGGTCACCAGTCGCACCACACTCACGAGAGCAAATCACTCTGACATAGCAACTCTTCCCTGCAACTCGCCGGGCCACCTTCTCCCTGAGCTAAGAAACGGCCTCAGTGGCTGTGTGATCTGGGGTGGTCCTGAAGGGCCTACCCTATAACAGGGGAGCCCCTTACCCCGCTCAATTCTAGGCCAGTCAGGCTCTCCTGCTCTCCTCCTCTCATTTCTCCCAACCCTGGTCCTGACCCAGTGGGAAGATCTGTAGAGCAGGCAGATGGGGACGGTGATGATGGGAGAGAGTCGGAGGCGCGGTCGTCTCCCTGTCATCCCACACCTCCCTTGGTGCTTCGCCTCCAAAATCTTCACCATTTTCTAAACTAGTGCTCAGACAGCAACAAACAGACTCCTTTTGTGGGCAGACAGTCACACCTTGGGAGTATTGGGGGGCCCTTGACCACAGGAAGAAATCATGTTCTTTCCCAAGTCCCTGGTTACTGGGGCTGGCAGCCTTGTCTTTTGAGGATGTTTGCCGACAGGCCAGAATCGAGGCACTGAGAGGGACTAAGAGTCCAGCAGAGGTGGCCCTGGAAGAGGGTGGCCAGGATGTGGTGGACCGGGACAGCTCCAGCTGTCCAAAGGCCAGAGTCCACCCTCCGACTTCCCTCCCAGCAGGGCAGGGTGCACACCAGAGTGCTTTCCTGGGAAGGAGTCTCCCTGTCCCCCAGAGGGCTGTGCTTGGAAAGCAGGTGTGAGCATGAGCCCGGCCAGCCGTGCAGTGGGTGCGGATGTGCAGGGCGGCAGGAGGTGTGGGGCGGACAGGGCTATCTGTGCCGAGGTGCTGGAGAGCAGCCCCTATCGACGCAGGCGGAAGGACGGGCTCCTCTGGCTGATAGGGGCTGGTGGCTGGTGCTGTGACACCTGATAACGCCCCCTACCCCCCACCCCACTGCCTAGCAGGAGTAGGATCGAAATCCAGCTTGGGCCCTCTTCCCTGGGTTGTGGACCCCAGCCATGGACACCCAGTCTACTGACTCCAGACTGTGAACACGTGGGTACTGACACTGTGGGGACCCAGGCCAGACCTCAGGAGCTGCCAACATCTGATGGGGCTAGGGAGATTGTGAGGATGTCCAGTCTACCCTGGGCCCTCCTTGGCAGGTCACAGGTCAAGCCCAGCCTGGGAGGGGAGGGTGTGACTGGGGATGTTGCCTGTTTGCGGAGCTCGCAGGGGCACAGAGATGAACTCTGCTGGGGAAGCATACAAAGTTATGAAACACGTTGGATTCTAATTCAGAGCAAATGTTTGGGGTGATGCCATGAGGCATTGGCTGAGATGTGGAAGCCCCCAGACCCATGCCCATCCAGAAACTCTCTGCTGCCCCAGGCCCCAGGTCACTGAGGGTCTGACCTGTAAATCCAGACAGAGGGAGGCCCTTCCCTTCACACAGGCCCTGCAAGGCCACTCTCATTCCCAATAGGGCTGTACCCCAACAGAAAGCCCTGCGGAAGCTTCTCTGAGGTCAGGCTTATGTCTGTGGGGGGAGTGTGGGGTCCCTGTTAGATGGCACTGCTCTGCCCCAGACATCCCTAAGTTTGCCTTCTGCTCTGCCTGATGAGGTGGAGGTGTCTGAGGACCATGTTACGGCGCTCTTGGGGACACTGGGCTGGCTTTGCTGCCCGGTAAACGCAGCCTTTTGGGACCTTCTCCTTCCAGATCCCTCTTCCTGGGCAACCCCTCTCCTTCTCCTTCTTTTCCTCTCCCTCTCCTTCCCACTAGGGGAGACACCCTGCTTATCCACTGCCCCCAGGAGTACACCGCAGTTTACAGGGACATTGGAGGTGGCATCTACCTTCTGCTCCAATGCATTTTATGAAAGAAGGAAGAGGAGGGAGAAAGAAAGAAAAACAAATGAGTGACTCCCACAAGGACCACACATGTTGGCTCGCTGTAGCTGCGGGACAGGGCTGGGCCCCAGCTGGCACCGGCCAAAGCTAAGAAGGCTGTCCTGTAGCCCTGGGGCCTCCTGCTGGTCTGTTCAGAGGCCTCCTGATACCCGACTGCAGCAGACGCAAGTGGGGGTCCTCTGGCCTTCCCAGCAGAACTATTGAGATGGGGCTACTTTCCCGGGTGGCCTCAACCTGGGATTCCATCTGGGGGCCTGTTCTATACCTGTCCTGTCACAAGGGGACATGCGATGGGGTAGGGTGGTGGGAAAAGAGGCTGTCTCCAGGACATCATGCCCTGGGGCTTGTAGAGGGACTAGGAACCTCAGAAGAGTCCTGAGCCCTTCTCTGGACACTCTTTTGGTTACCCCGCCCCACTGCCCAGACAGACTCTGTTAGCTGGAGTCTTCTCTGGACCTGATACTCATGGTGCACCCTCTTCCTCCTGGACCCACACACTTGACCCCTGCCGGCTCAGGTCTGGGAGAGGGGGCTCAGGCTGCATGAGGTGAGGGTCCAAAGGGGAAGGGGAGATGGAGTTGGGGGGTCTGGGTGGACAACACCCTGCCCTGTTCCTGCCTGCCCTCCAGTCATTGGCAGAACCTTGCTCGTTCTGCTCCTCCCCCCTCCCTGGGCTGTGCACCTGTGGGCTTAAGGAGTCCAGGAGGCCAACCTCCTCCAGCCCTACCAAAGGTGGGCTTTGGAGTCCCTGAGAGGGAGGGAGGCAGACAGGTGAGGGAGAGACTGGACTGGGCAGGGGAGATCAGAAACTGACCCTACGCCCCTTGCCAGAGAGATGGATGTGCCCCACGTCTCCATCAGGGGTGGCCAGGCCAGATGAAAGCTCTCATGGGGGCCCTCCCAGCTTCCAGCCCTGTCTCCAGACCACAGGGAAGTTTCCCTTCACAGTGTGGGCTTCCTCTCCTTTAGGGGGGAGGGGAGCCCAAAGCCTGGGGACGGCACCCCGGTCCTTCAGAAAGAGACAGTCGCCGGGGACAGGCAGCGTTGGAAAAAATGTTCTCACCGTGAGCACAAACAGGCCGCTCCAACCACCACCAGATGTTCCTGGAAAATGTTTAGGATCCGAGTCAACATATGAAATTTCCATCAAACTTTTTATTAATCGGAGACGTTTTCGTCGACCCCTGCCTCGTCCCCCTGGATGTCGGGGCGCCCACTCAAGTTGCCTTCCTGGGAGGAAGTCTGGCCCTCGTTCCCGCTTCTTGAGGACCCCTGGCCCGGGAGGGAGGTCGCTCAGGAAGGTCAGCCGGAGGGCAGCAGGGCCACCTCCCCTCAGGTCCCTGCCCGCAGCTCTGTAGCTTGCGCCCTCCCCTCTTCAGGACCCGCGGTGCTCGTGGATCTCAGGGTGGGGACTGGAGCAGCCACATTCGGAAGCAGCCCTTCGCAGAGGCAGGCGACCTCCCGGGCGCCTGGGCAGGGCCTGCGAGGCTGCGGCCAGCTGTTTCCAGAGGTTCTGGACGCGGCAGGCAGCAGCGGCCGCTTTTATGGGGTGGGAGGCTCGTAAAGAACCAAGAGCCCCACTTAGGGCTGAGAGGTTGGCTGCCTCCAGGGCGGGGGAGCAGGGCGGGGCCGGGTGCCTCACAGGCCTGGGCACCAGGGGCAGGATTCCTCAGATCTAGGATTCCCTGAGGCGTTCCCCACCCCCGGGGAACCACGCACTGCACCCGCCCCTCCTGCAGCGGCCACACACCCTTGGAGTCCTGAGGCCTTGACCAGGGAGTGGACATGGGGGTTGGGCTGGACTGGCAACCCCAGAGGGGCTCAGGTCCCTGAAAAGCACCCCAGAGCAGATGGTGGGCTGGAGGATGGGGTGTGGGACTTGGAAGGGACATCCTAATTCCGTACAGAGCTCTTGACTGCTTAAAAAAAAAATTGTGTGTGTGTGTGTGTGTGTGTGTGTGTGTGTGTGTGTGTGTAGTTGCCAATTCCGGGCTAAGCCTGTCGAGGGGGGCAGTGGTGGAGAGTGACCTCCCCACCCTCACCCCTGACATCTCTTTGAGCCCTTGGGCTGGGAAGAATGTGGGTCCAGAGGACATGGCTCTTTTTGGGATTGCCCAGAGTCAATCTGGAGTCCAGTCTTAAGTGCTCCACCGCGACACACCCATAACCTTCTCCCACCTCAGCCTTGTGGAGTCCTCGGCAATGGACCCATGGACAGCCTTCACGGTCTCTCCTTCTCGCCCCCTACGCCTGACCTGATCTTGGCCTCTGCTGGCCTGGCTCAGGTGACTGGCCATCTCTGCTGACTCCCTGAGGACCCCGGGCACAGCACCGCTCTCTTCTGAAGATGAACAGCCCTGCTCACAAAGGAACAGAATGTGATCTCCGCCTTGGGCAGGTCCGGGCCCGCCGTGTCCAAGCCCCGTGTTGTACCGGGCGGCTGTTTTGTTCATTAAGCTACAGCGGGGAGCCGACACCAGGGGCCTGGAGGTGTTGACGGGAGGCAGGGCAGACGCGGCTGCTTGGTGGTGCAGAGGGTCTGCAGCCTTTGGGTGGTCTTCCGGGCTGCTGTTCTGAGGTTCAGGGGACCCTCTACACATTTGCCACTGAGAAGTGGAATATGAAGGGGGTCCCCAGGAAGGAAGCACGAGAGGGAAGGACTGGGAGGTATGACTCAGAGGCAGGTTAGTAAGGGAAGTGGGGGAGGCTTGCTGAGTTGCTGGGGTCGTCATGAGGGGAGTCAGAATTGGATGCTGGAGTACTGCCCCTGCCCAGGTGTCCTGGTCCCTGCAAGCCACTTTCCCTCTGAGTCCGTGCTCAAGGGTGGCATGGAGGTAGCAGGATGACTCTGCCTCAACTGCCCCTTCCCTGTCACTCTACCATTCACCCAGCTGTGGGTGTCGTCCTGTCCTGAGGGGCTTTCAAGGAAACAAGCTTTTACCCTGAACCATTCCAATGGGCCCTGGGTTGGGGCTTTGGTTCAGTTAAGCTGCAGGTCAATGCCTTATCCAGCCCTGCCCAGTCCTTGCGCATTTCCCTTGGTGGTGCTGTTGGGTAAGCATGGCGCTGTTTACCATAAGGTTGGCAGTTCAAGCCCACTAACTTCTCTGAGGGAGAAAGAGGCGGCTGTCTCTGCCTGTAAAAATGAACAGCCAGCTGAGCCCCGGTGGCGCAGTGGTTGTGTACGGGACTGCGGCCCACAGGGTTGACGGTTCAAATCCAGCAGCAGCTCTCCAGGAGCAAGGCTGGGCTTCCTGCTGCCACCAGGGCAGTGATGTGGGGGAGGGGAAAAAAAGAACAGCTTGGAAACATACAGGGGCGCTTCTACTCTGACCTAGGGGTCGCTATGAGTTGGAATTCCTTTGATTCCAGTGAGTGTGTGATGCGGGTTTGAGGTCAAGGGTGAGGAAGTCGGCTGGGACCCAGGGCTTATTGGCCAACCCAGTGGGGCCTGTGGGGCCCCTTCCAATGGCATTCGGCCTTCTATCTGGGACTCTCACGGCAAGGTGTTTGGGTACAGCCAAGGAAGGGGAGCTTTGACCAAGTGTGAGAGGGAAGGCAGGATCCGGCCCCTGCTGATGCTACTCTCCATTTTATTACCACCACCACCACCCCCTTGCCGGAGTCTTGGCTCTGGCCCTTCTGAAGGTCAGAGTGGCCCTTGCTGGTGGGCAGCCCCTGCCTTCAGGGCTGCCAAGAAACATGGACAACTGGCTGCGGCGTCTTTCCCGGTGCACAGGCGGCTGTCCGGACAGTCGGCGTGGCGAGAATGAACGAGGCTGCCTGTTTTCTGCACGTGTAATGAAGTCTCAGCAAGCCCCAGGTTCACCCCTCCTCCCGGCAGCCAGCACCCTCCCTGCTGCCCTCCTCTCCGGTGGGCCGCCCAACATGGAGGAGCAGGAGGCAGAGAGCCTCCCACCATTCCATGGGAATCAGAGACAGGGCAGTCATGTCCCGAGGAGGGGGTGAAGTGGGGGTGAGGGTGGGGAAGCGGTGATGGGCTTGTGAGGGAGGGTGCAGAGCCAGGGGCTTTACGGGGCGTGGAGGAGGGGCAGGAGGGGTGGCAGGAGCAGGGTCAGGGCCGAGGGCCAGGCCCCAGCAGCCTGGGTGGCCTTGATGTTGTCAGCAATCCAGGTGGAGAAGTGGGAGACACGCGTGTATAGGTTGGGAGCTACGCTGGGCAGGCACACGGTGCCGCAGCTCACCACGCCAATCTGCAGCCACGTGCTGTTGTATTTGCACACCAAGGGGCCCCCGGAGTCACCCTAGGCAGAAGACACGCAGTGAGACCCTTGTGGGGACACCCATGAATGCCCCCCTTGAAGACCTTGGCCCTCCACGGAGGAGAGAAGGCTCCCTTCCTGGCTAACATGACAGCACTCCGATGCCCTGAGAGCCATCTCTCTCCCACCTGCCTGGAGACGTGTGGGAGCAGGAGGCTTCAGAAGGATGGGGCTGTGGTGCCAGGTCTCTGGGATCTTACTGAGGAAGGCTGTGTAGAGGATTTGTGCCCCAAAGGAGAGGATCAACCACAGGGAGAGTTGGGGGACACCCCTTTGGGACATGAGGATTAGGGTGGGTCTACTCGGAGGGACCTGTGGAAGGGGCGTCTCACCATGCAGGCCATGGCTTTGTCCCTGAGGTTGGCGGCACACAGCATGGTCCTGTGGGTCGGGTAGGGGAAGCCCAGGTACAGCTGGCAGTAGGAGTTGTTGATGATGGACACCCGGGCCTCCTGGAGCAGCGTCATGGCTGGCGTCTCTGTGGACAGCGGCTTGTGGAGATGGGGGCCTCTCCTGGACTGCACCCCCTTGGTGTCTGGGGACCCACTGGGCATCGATGAGGGGCCTTATGTGGACACTTTCTCTAGAACTTTTTACAGATGAGGAGACAGCCACAGACAGGGACACCCCCTTCTCCCCCCCACCAAGATCACACCTGGGGAAGCAGCAAAGCAGGACACGCTTGACGCTAGCCTCTAGATCCCCAACACATCTGTCTTCAGTGGCAGGGAGGAGAAGAGGGGGCGATGTGGGGGAAGCATGAGGGGGTGGCTGTGCAGAACAGTCCCCAAGGCCGGTGGTGCAGGCCCAGTTGAACTCTCACACGCGGCGTGCCCCTCTGTGGGCAGCACTTGTGGACAGACCCATGGATGGAGGTGTCTGTGCCGGACCTGGGGGCCTGCCTGGGTCTGAGCAGGTGGGGAAGGTGAACACACAGGTCCTGGGGGCTCCAGCCTCAGCACCCCCCTTCCCTGAGACATGGGAGCAAACCGTCCCATCAGGAGTGAATGGGATGAGCTGTCTCAGGGTCGGATCAAGGGGTCACCAGCCCGTTTGTCTCTACGTGTCTGGATCCTGTCACCTCACTCTGCTTCTCTCCATGAGACCACAGGCTGGGACCAGGCGGGCATGTTGCCACCAAACCAGGGTCACCTTGGCGTGGAGAAGGAGCCCAGCAACTGAGCCCTAAGAACAGGAGGCAGGAGGGCAGGTCAGAGATGGGCAGACAAAATGACAGAGACCGGCAGCTAGGGCCAAGCCGGGCTACTTTGACCCAGACTTGGAGATGCAGAAATGCTGCTGTGGGGGTGGCTACGGAGGCCCTGTGGGTTTCAATAACCCACGCCCAATGCCAACGGCTGAGCCTCCAGGAGATTAGGAAATGCTAGCACCTTTCCTTCTTTTTCTGTCCTCCGCTTTGCTTAATCATCCAGCTGACCCACTCAGTAGCCCAAACCTGTCCCCTCCCCCCAGCCTCTACTCAGCCTCACTCAGGGCTCAAGATGGCCCATCCATCGGCTCGCTGGACTCTTCAGCAATGCCTTCCACTCCGCCCTCTCCCCCAGGCAAGCTGCAGCTCCCCATTGTGTCCCACTACCACTAAGTGTGTGCTGGTCAATGCGCAGGCCCAACTGTGTGCGCTTCTTCTGTCACCATGTCCCTGCCCTGACCACCCCTCCACAACTGTCTCTCCCATCGGGGGTGGGGGTGGGGATATTTAAAAATGAGCTGCTGGGGTAATAGTCCCCCAAGAGCAAAAGATTAGGAACCTTAAAACCTTTTTCATACTTGGGACCCAGGACTCTGGAGGGCACTCTGCCCTAGGACCCTGCTCACCCTCACTCTTGGGACCTGGGGTTGGGCAGCCTGTAGAGATTCATGGCCCATGGAACCTCCCCACGCCCACCCTTACCCTTCCGGGTGGCACGGCCACTCCGCTGCTCTCTATACTCACCTCCCTGGGCCCTGGTCTTTGACCCAACTCACCCAGGGCATGAAGTATCCTGTCTTTGGGCTCCACTGTCCTGCAGGGCCTTTGAGCCACAACTCTCTCTCGCCTGCATTCCTACCTCATCCATCTCAGGCCTGCCCATCCAACCTAATGATTGAGACCTCTGCTGGCCCCGGGGGAGTGCGAGCTCTCCCCGACTCCCTCCCCTCACCTTTGTGGGCCTGGCCCCAGCCTGTGATCCAGCACTCGGCCTGCATCAGCCTGGACATTGGAAAGTCGGGGGGAGGGAGCCTGACCGGCTGGACGAAGGCAGAGAAGCGCACAGGTGCCCTCAGCTGCAGGAGAGCGATGTCCCCGCCAGTGAGCGACTGCTTGCGCGTGTAGGTCGGATGCTGGAGAAATTGCTTGATGCGGGCCTTCTGGGTCTTCCAGCTTCTCTTGTGGAGGTTGGTGCTTCCCATCAGGACCTTCAGATCTCTGGCTTTGGTGGATCTGTGGGGGAAGTCTCGCTGCTTCACCATCTGGTGCCACAGGTGGTCCAGGGGCTAGAGAATTGTCTTCAAGACATCTGCCCTTCACCTCACGACGGGACCTCCAGCCTGGCCTCCCCTGTGGCTCCCAGCCCTGGGGAAGGTCTGACCTCAGTCACCTCCCGCCTCACCAAGGTCTAGTCAGCTCCAACCCAGATCCCAGGCGGGTTCGGCACTACAGGGCTAGAATCTGTGTGGCATGGGGTATGCCCTCTCTTCTGGAATGCCTCACCTACAACCAGCCAGGTCTCCACCATGCACCTGTACTGCACTTCATGTCTGTGGGGCCTGGGGGTAGGACCAGACACTCTTTGCAGAGATGAGCAAACTCATGCAAGCCAAGCAGGGACTTGCCTCAGATTCCCGGGCTACACAGGTCCAGGGGGTGGCAGATTCTATGTCCCAGGCTCAACCCTGCCGGACCTTCCAGCTCCATCCATCCCTCCCACCCACCAGGATGTTTTGGCTCATGTGTGCGGTCACTTTGGAAAATGTGGAATAACATTAAAAAAAAACAAAGAATGGGAAGATTTAAAAGTGAGCACCTCTCTTCTTTCATCTTCTGGCCCCCCACCGGTGCTCTGAGCCTGTGGCCCCTGGGATGGCTGTGGCCGGTGCCCCTGCCCAGCTGCCTGGACCCTGAGGACTCACCTGGAGAAGCAGTGGGCAGCAGTGAGCACCCAGCGTTGGCTGAGAATGGTGCCGCCGCAGGTGTGGTAGCCGTTGTGCTGCAGGCTAACCTGCCAGGGCCATCTACCTGGGGGTGCGTCGTGGCCCCCCAAGATCTTGCCTTGTTTCTCTGTGGCATAGCTGCAGGCTGAGGGCATGGAGGAAATGGGGTGCCCCTGAGCATCAGGAACATGGCTTTCTTCTGGTCTGTGCCCTTCACTCTAGACTGCTTTGAAGCAGCCCTCTCTGTGGTTCAAGTTGTCCATTTTTGGCTCCTCCCTGCGGGTGTGAGGAGGAATGCTCCCCATGGGGTTTTCAAGACGTGGGCCTTTGAGAAACAGAGTGTCAGCCTCCTCCCCCTCCCCCCCATCAAGACTCCTTGAGCCACCAATCTTTCTGTTAGTGATCCGATGCTTAATGCCTGTGCGAGGTCAGAACTCCTTGCTCCCCTCTCATCTCCTCGGAAGGTCAAGTGCACCTGCCTGCTAGACCTCACCTCTCCCCCATGAGGGTAGCAAGAGGCGGAGAGGGGCACAAGTCCTAGGGAGGCAACAGGCAGAGGAGGCCGGGAATGACTTCAAGTATCAAAGATGCCTGGAGGAGGGGAAGTGGGGGGGTAGACAGTGGGAACCAGGGGGAGGTGTTTGGGTGGACTGTTGACATCTCCTCACTCCCATTGTCCAGTCATCTTCAAATTGTCCTGAGGCAGCCTGGCCATTTAGAAACTGCCTCTGTGGGGGAAAGTGGGGGGGTGGGGTGGGGCGGAAGGGCTATGCATGGAGATCTCCCCTGGACACTCACAACCCTGACCCTCCCTAAGCTCCTCCCTCTCATGGACTGTAGTTTTTTTCACCACAGGAATAGAAGAGAAGACTGGAGGGTCCGTGGGGGGTAGGGGGTGCGGGTGGAAGGAGAGAATGGTGGGAGGAAGTGCTGATCTCCGTGGAACCTCCGGGAAGTCCCACCATACTGGGAGGGGGTACCGGGTAGTGGGGAGAGCTATGAGAGAGAGAGAGAGACAGAGAGACAGAGAGAGAGACAGAGACAGAGACAGAGACAGAGAGAGAATCAAATCCACTGCCATGGAGTCGTTGCAGATTCCTAGCGTCCCTGGAGGGCCCTGCAAACTGCCCTCTTTGAGCTTCTGAGACGGTCAAGCTGTCTGGGGACAGAGAGGCGGTCTTTCCTGCCCAGAGAGGCTAATCATGCCGCCTTTGCAGGTAGGGGCAGCCCTACGGGAACCGCCAGGCCGCCAGAAGCCACGGTGGTTGGAATTGGCGGGCCTCACCTGCAGGCAGCAGCAACAGCAGGACCTGGAGCCAGGGTGCTGGGCTTCCACCGGGGACTCCCGCCCTGGGCTGACCTTCCATGGCGCCCATGGGAGTGAGGGTGGGGGTGGGAGGGTGAGGGGGGGCGGGCCCAGGGGAGAGGAGGGCGGGGCTGCGGCCCCTCTAGCCCCACCCCCAGCCCCACCCCGACGCCCACAGCGCCCCCTAGGGCCGCCCTCCTGCCCACCCCCCGCGGTGCCCATCTTGGTGGTGCGCGGGGGTTTTCTCTTCGGTTAGCGTCGACGGCGATGTGCTGACGAAGGCCGTCTTCTCCTGGCTCACCTCCAGGTCTCTCGGTTCTGATGTCCGTATATACCTGTGCTGCTTCCGTTGGGCCCGTCTTCGGGTTCCGGAGGCATCGGGCTTATGCGTCGGGCCGCCAACTGGAGCGACCCGTTGTGTGTTCCAGGCGAGGACGCGGGGACTTTGCGCTCCAGCAAAGAGACACAGTCTCGGGACCTGGCACGGGCAGGTCCCCTCCGTCCCGGCCTCGACTCGATGGCAGTGAGCTTTGGGGTTGAGCTTGTCCTCATTTCCACCGCATCGCTAAGCGCTGGACTAGTAACTGGCCGCCCACGGTGGGTGGTTCAAATCTACCCAAGTCAGGTCTGGAGATCTGCCGTCCTCCACTCCCACGTGGGGATCACCAGGAGTCAGAATGGACCAGATGGAAACTAACGTCAACCATCTCTTTCCATGTTTTGGCTTTAAAATGTCATCCTATTTTTTAAAATTACACTTCTTTTTTCCCCCTCTCTCTTGCATCACTGCCCTGGTGGGAGTAGGAAGCCCGGCCTTCCTCCTGGAGAGCTGCTGCTGGATTTGAACCGTCAACCCTGTGGGCCGCGGTCCGATGCACAACCACAGCGCCACCAGGGCTCAGCTAAAATTACACTTCTTAAGAACAGTATATAGCTAGGGTATGTATGGGCTTAAAACACACACACAACCAATATGATCACCACTTAGTCCCTGGGCATAAATTGTGATTATTTGATATAGAGGAACTATTTCTATAGATTCATGATTCTTTTTTCATGGTTATCAATTTTGTCTATTTCTTATTTCTTGTCATTTAAAGATATTATTTTATTTTAATATTACCCCCCTCACCCTGTGGGATGCTTTCTGGTTTGAAATTTATATATCCTGGTTCTATTTTTTTTGCATCACTGCCCTCTGGTGGGAGTGGGAGGCCCAGCCTTGCTCCTGAAGAACTGCTGCTGGATTTGAACCGCCAGGCCAGTGGGTTGCAGTCCTGTGCACAACCCCTATACCACAGGGCTCAGCTCCCTGGTTCTATTTTTTATTTTATTTTATTTTTGTTTGTTTCTTTGATTTTTGGGCATCACTGCTCTCGGGTGGTGGGAGTAGGGAGCCCAGCCCCCCTGCTGGAATTGAACCTCCGTCCCAGTGGGCCGCAGTCCCGCGCACAACCACGACGCCACCGGGGCTCAGCCCTGGTTCTGTTTTTTAAGTGCCTACCTTTTGACTTATAAATTTCAATTAACAAAGAATTAAACAATATCTGACTGCTTCCAAGGCAATAAAAGGACCTTAGAACATGTCAGTTCTAGTCACCCCCTTCCAAGTCACTCTTTCTGAATATTTTATTTCTGTTTTTAATCCCACAAATTGGAAGCTATTTTAATATTTTTATTGGGCTATAAGGAGCACATCATGCAGTTCACCTGTTCAGTCACGTTAAGAGGCGTTGTAAAATCAGCACCAAAATTAACTTGGGAGCATCTCTTCCTTCTTGTACTGATTGCTATTGACTCCCCATCCCCCAACCTCCCTTGCCCTGCCCCCAGGTAATTATTCATCCAGTTACTGTCTTCCTAGAGCCACCTATCTTGGCTTCTCTATTCAGAAAAATATACAAAAATGAAGACCAAAGCCCACGGAGGACTCAGCAAAAACGACAGAGAAAAACCTCAATAGGAAAGAAAGCAGAGAATATTGAAAAACCAGAATAAATTCAAAACAGATCAAAAGGGAGATTTACTGACAAGCTATTACATTCCATCCCAAATGCAGCCGCTAAAATGCTCTTGTTTGATATGAAGACTATTCATAGTTCTAGATGGTGGTCAGTGGGGAGTCACTGGAGACTCAGTCCAAGTAGGGACCCTGCCAATAAGCCTTAGGTTACCACTATCATTCATAGTGTACTGAGAACTGAATGCTTAGAATTTAGGCTCTGGTACTGTTCCCTCTTCTGGGTGTGGGTTTTATTGTTCACAATCCTTGGATCACACAGGCCGATGTGTGTCTCCCATGTAGACTTAGTGGACTCTTTATTTAGATGGCTGCTTATTTTGAGACAAGCCTTTAAGAGCTCAGATACTATTAATTCTGATAGTTGGGCATCATCTGAGTTCTTCATTAATTTTTTTATAGCACTCATATCTTTAATGATCTCCTCCTGATAGTGACTACTGAGTAAGAACTACTTGTAACACAAGAACTACTTGGTCATATGTTACCGCTACAATCATGTGAGAACTCATTTCTTTTTTTTTTGTTGTTGGCATCACTGCCCTCTGGTGGGAGTGGGAGTGGGAGACCCAGCCTTGCTCCTGGAGAGCTGCTGCTGGATATGAACTGCCAAGCCAGTGGGCTGCAGTCCCACACTCAATCACTACGCCACCAGTGCTCAGTCCGAGAACTCATTTCTTTAAAGGTGCTCAAAAAAGGACACCACAGAATCAACATATATTTACTGTTTTCATGTTCTCTCTGCTTTTATGTGGCATATGTTAGTCACATGTTAAACATGGCTCTGTCTTTATAAATGAGTGTGAAGGTGTTGCCATATTTCCAACTTTCATGGCTTGTGTTACTAGTGTTCGTTCCCTACATTTCAAAGCTGTACAAGTTAACAAATCATATAGTCTATTAAGATGTCCTACAAATACATAAATCCCTTTCCTCAACAGTGTTTTAAAATCTATACCATTGGCTAAAATAACATTATGAGCAACAGAATTACATTATGCCCCATGGGGATGATTTATGATATACTCCAATAAATGATAATAATGTTTCTAAAATGAACCAAGGACATATATAAACCACAAAAAATGTGAATAGATGTCATTTTACTATTTCATGCACGTCATTTTCATCCACGTAGTTATCATTGTCTGCTCACTCTTCCTACACAGATACCACATTGTTCCCCGGGGGTTCATTTTCTTCTTCTTAAACTAGATATGTTACTAATTCCTCAGGAATAGATTTCTAGGGCTACATTTCCTTCATTTCCGTTTATCTTGAAATGATTTCATTTTTCCTTTGTTCTGGGGAGCATATTTTCTCAATATACAATTCTAGATGGCAGCTTTTTTTTTTCAAAACCTCATAGCTATCATTTCACAGTGATACCTATTTATCTCTAGAATTGATTTTTGTTTTCAGTGAGAGGTGGAGCTCAAGTTTCATTATTCTTCCATCTAGATTTGAAGACACCATCCTTTCCCCATGGAGTCATTGTTGCCTTCTGGTTTGTGTTTCTGTGGGCATATATCTGCTTGTCAGCTCTCTAACACCAAGTATACCTCACTGTCCTAAGCACTGTAACTCCATTCATGTCCACTAGACAAAATCCTAGGTAATGTGTTGGGCTTGTGATCTGCGTGGCTGTCTGTTCAAGACCACCAGCAGCTCTAAGTGAGAAAGACTGGGTCTTCTACGCTCATAAACAGAGTTTCAGAAATCCACAAGGGATCCTTATGAGTCAGCATTGACTTGATGGAATTGAGTTTGGTTTTGGTTTGGAGAGAAAATCCTTCCGGCAACCTTGTCCTTCCAATCTGTCTTGGATACTTGAACCTTCATATTCTACATAATTTTTGACCCAGTGTGTGAATTGACATGAACACATGCATCACATGATATGACTATGATTGCAGTAGTCTTATGATTTAGGAAGAAATGACAGCTTCCAATATTGGGTATTCCAACTAATGGTGATGGCACAGCTACTTACTTAGGGAGTTTTGTTCTCTGTATAATTTGAGCATATTTTGCTGCCTTTATTCCTAGATGTATTATTTTAAAATTCTATTGTCAATGGAAACCGTTTTCAGCTTAACTTTCTGAGAGATTGTCTGTGGGAAGGAGGTCTTAAAAGAGACCGAATTAAGTTGACAGGGCCGAAGGCAAAAGCTAAGGAAACATGTTTTCTCGGTTCAAGCACACAGGAAAGTCTTTAACACAAACTAGAAGGCAGAGTTTCTGCTGCCATAAGACAAGGGGATGGTCTTCTGTAACTTGCTTGGCCTCCGTCTGCCCTTGCTACGCATCAGTCTTCCAGGGCAGGCCACTTCCACTTGGCTGAGGGCAATTCTCCTGAGAAGGGGGCAGCTGTAAGCGTTTAGCAGCCAACACTCACAGCAGCTGGCAGATTGATGTGCCAGCTGCTAGAGAGGATCTGGCTGCGAAGCCAACGTATCCACTATAGCCATCCTTTGCTTGTCTTTAAAGTCACTGTATTCTGCTGTCTCGGGAATTTGGCTGGTCACACTTTCTGAGGAAACCTTCAAGAGGAGGGTCAATGACATTAACCACCGTTCTACTGTTGCTGTTGTTCCTGAGACCGTAACCGATGCTCTTTGCCTCCCCATTCTGCTTCCAGTCTGCTCTGCCTTGAGAGAAACGCTGCTAGGTTAAGCAGCGTGCCTGTTGAAGTAATTGATCTTCTCAGACTCAAGCAGTCTTAAGCCCCTTCTCAGAACATGTGGCTGCATTTATCTTTTCTAGTTGCATCTAGACTACAACTCATTGAAAGAAAACCAAAATCCTCACCACTGGACCAATAGGTAACATCATGATACGTGAAGAAAAGATGAACGTTTTCAAGGATTTTATCTTGCTTGGATCCACTATCAATGCTCATGGAAGCAACAGTCTAAAGATGACAACCCCAGATCTACCTGGTACCTGGGATCTACTGAGGTAGATGGTTCAAAGAGTCAGGCCTGCGTATACTGCAGCCAGACATGACATGAAGCCATTTTTTAAAAATTCTGTATCCTGCACAGAGCAGTAGCACAGTGTGGTGGTGTGGTCGTTACATATTCTGGGATCAATGTGTGACTATTAAGAGTGAAGGGGTGGAGGTCAATCCAGTCAGAGTTTGATGGTCTCCTTTGGAGGTGCTGTGGAGATAAATAGTTCACTGGAAGCCAGACCTACTGTCTGCTTCAAATTCCTGTTGATTCCTGATGGAGCTTGCTGATGGAGCCACAGTCCTGGAGGAGCCACTGGGTCCACACGAGCTTATACCCACTGGCTTGTGATCTTCCTACATTCGGCATCATTGCAGGCATTGCATGAGTCTGGAGAGGAATTTATAGACTGGTATAAAACTTTCGGGCTAACATTAAACGTAGGGGCTTGATTGGACGGCGTGAGAATGTTTCCGAAGTATACCATGCACTTTCATATACATGTATGAGTGTCTGTGAATCTGTTCTCTAGCCTACCCAGACTAACACATGATGGTATCTTGAAAGTGGGGTACTAGAGAAACAAATCATGAAGATGGAGAGTGAATGCTTGTTGGACCTCCGCCTCATAGTAGTTTTTCTTCTTTGGCTAGCCAGAGGTCAGATATCACAATGCAGTTTACTGGGTTGTTTTTTGGAAAGGCTATGGGAAGTGAAACTTTTGGTCATTTTCTTTGGTTGTTGTCTTTGGTTATTCCTGTTTGAAATGATAAAAATGAATGTTGTTGATGTATATTTTGGGCTCAGGGTAGAAATCACCCCTTAAATTTCTCTGAGACCATGCTGGTTAGTGAAAATGACTGACAGAAGGTCGAAATGGTTGACAGAAGGTCGAAATGGCTGACAGAAGCCTGGTTCTGGCTTGATTCAGTCAAAGGTTTAAGGCCATATTTTGTAGCAATTGCATAGTTTAGATGAAGATTAAGATAAGATAAATAAAGACTGGATTTAACTGTTTTGAGAATTGAGTTTAGGATCTGGCAATACTAGGTTTATACTGTTTTCTTCTGGCCTAGTGTTATTGAGATAATGATTGATACAAATGATTATTAGGAAGTAGAAATAGAGAGTTTATAAGACTATTTTCCTTCAGCTACTAAAATTGGATCTTTAGAAGGGTATACCACAAACCTGCAAAGAAGGCTCTGAAAATATAAGCCCCACCCCACCCAGTGTCTTGAGTGCTCAGGACATTCAAAGGTGAAAAGAAGTGCCTAGGGGGCTGTTGACAGATTGAAGGGGGAAAAGAGGGACCCTGTAGTTTTTGTGTTTTCTTTTAAACTTTGAACTAGTGGTTTGTGCCTGAGGCTGGAAAAAATTTGGAACATGGAAGGAACTCTCTGCTCTAGGATTGAACTGTTAAAGGGAGACTGTGGGCTTGCTGAAATATTTGTTAGGTGATCACGTGGATCCACTTGTTGATTGAATTAAAATGCTGGAATGAAACAATCCAGAAGAATGATATTGCATTCATTGACAAAAAGGACATTTCAAGATATATCTTGAAGTACAATGGTGATCAAAGACAGACAGGATTATCTGCCAAAGTCCAGTGAATGCAACTATTTTTCAAATTTATGCACAAATCACCAAAGCTAATGATGAAGAAATTGAAAAATTCTGCTTATGTTTTCAGTGTGAAACTGATCAAATATTCAATGCAAGTGCAAGAAAGACTTGACGCCTGTGCTGATTAAGATCGAGGATTATGGCTTTCAATATGAATATAGCTCAGTATAAAGAAGACCCAAATCCTCACAACTGAAGCAATAGATAGCATCATGATAAAATGGTGGAAAAGTTAAAGTTGTCAAGGGTTTTGTTTTGCTTGGATCCGCAACTAATGCTCACGGAAGGCACAGTTAAGAGATGAAAGATGAGTTGCATTTGAAAATGTGCTACACAATTCTTTAGAGTATTGAATAGTAAGGCTGTTCCTTTGAGGGCTGTGGTGCTTCTGACCCAAGCCATGGTATTTTCAATCGCCTCATATATGTGTGAAAGTTGGACTCCGGATAAAGAAGACTGAAGAAGAATTGATGCATTTGAATTGTGCTGGAGAAGAATATTGAAAATATCATGGGCTGCTCAAAAGACAAACTGATCTGTCTTGGAAGAAGTCAGGTCAGAGTGCTCCTTAAAGCAAGGATGGAAAAGTCATCTTACATACTCTGGACATGTTGTCAGGAGAGACCGGTCCCTGGAGAAGGACATCAGGTTTGGTAAAGCAGAGGGGCAGCAAAAGCGAGGAAGGCGCTCCCTCAAGGAGATCGATTGGCACTGTGGTTGCAATCATGGGTTCAAGGATAAGGATAGTGGGGAGCAGGCAGTGTTTTGCTCTTTTGTGCATCAGGTCCCTATGCATCAGAATGAACTTTCCTTCATTACTTCATATGTCTTTGAGTTTCTATTTAGTCCTTGTTCATTGAGGAGCCTTAGGGAGCAAAGAAGAGGCTTTCTAGTAAAATGTGAGTCTCAGAAATCCGCAGGGGTAGCTGTGCCCTGTCCTATGGGGTCACTATGAGTCAGAATCAAGGTAATGACAGTGAGTTTGGTTTTGGTTTGGAGTGAAATGCTGCTCCACAAAAGCTCGCTGACTGCATCTTTAAAGTCACTCCACAGGAGAAAGATAGGATGGTTTACTTCTGTAAAGATTTATAGCCTTGGACATGCTATGGGGGACAGTTTAATACAGCCCTACTGAGTCAATGTGAGTCAGAATTGATTTGATGGCATCGAGTTTGATTTTTCTCTCTTCATACTAATCTAGAGGGCGCCCTTCAGCATATGAACAATTAATTCCTTCAATTTCTGTTGATCCATGGATGTCTTAATTTGCCTTCATTAAAAAAATATTTTGTGACAAAATACATGTAACCCACAATTTGCTATTTTAACTGTAAAATGTGGTAGTATTGATTACATCCACAATGTTGTATATCCTTCATTGCAAGCTGTTTCAAAAAAAATTAAGAACTCCGTATATAAATTCTGTACCCCCCTAAGTAACAACTCTTATTTTTTTCTTGCAGCCACTGACAACCTGTAATCTAATTTATGTTGCATGAATTTGTCTAAATTATTTTACATTGCATAATCTTGCCATGTTCATCCATGTTGTGGCCTGTACCAGAACTGCATGCCTTTATATTGCTAAATATTATTGTATCGTGTGTGTGTGTGTGTGTGTGTGTACACCAATCTTGTTTATCTCGTCTTCTGTTTATGGACACTTAGGTAGTTTCTACCTTTTGGCTTTAGTGAATAATGTTACTCTGAATAGTGGTGATGAAGTATCTGTTTGAATCTCTGCTTTCAAATATTTCAACCATAGGTGTGAAATTGCTTGGCCAGATGGTAAATAACTTGCTTTTCCATAGTATTATTTTACATTCTCATCAACAATGCACAAGGGTTCTAATTCTTCAAATTAACACTTGGTCATTTTAAGTAACATAAAAATAGCCACTGTAGTGGGTGGAGTTTTGAATTGCACTTCCATGATACCTAATGACATTGTGCACAATCATGTGTTTATTGGCTTCTTGTCTATCTTCTTTGGAGAAGTGCTTATTCAAGTCCTTTGCGCGTTTAAAAATTTGCTTTTCTTTTTTGTTGAGTTGCAGGAATCCATTATATATTATTTATATTAGGCTCTTAAAAATACATGACTTACAAATATTTTGTCCCATTTGATTGGTGGCTTTCTCATTTTTTCGACAGTGCCCTTTTAGTTACAAAAGTGTTAGTTATGAGAAAATCTAGCTTATCTGTTTCCCTCCCCAGTTGTTTGTGTTTTTTGGTGCTAACTCTTAAGGAGATTCTGTCAATTGTATTTTAGACAGCTTTAGTGGCATATAAGTCACATTATATACCATGATTTTTCTGGTTGGTTTTAGTCCTGAAAACTTCATGCTTCAGGTGGCTATTGTAAAATGCTATTATTTTCTTGATGCCCTTTTCAGATCCTTTTTTTGGGGGGGAGCATCACTGCCCTCTGGTGGTCGTGGGAGCTACCCAGCACTGCTCCTGAGAGCCGCCGCTGGATTTGAACCGCTAAGCCCGCGGGCTGCAGTCCCACATTCAACCACTTACGCCGCCGGGGCTCAGCCCTTCAGATCTCTATTAGTACTACAGGGATTCAAATGATCTGCTTGGTTAATCTTATATTCTGCCACGTTGCCAAATCTTTCAATTATTTCCAACAATCTTTTAGACAAGTCGTTAGAGTTTTCTACGTATAATGCTATATCATCAGAAAACAGTGAGGTTTTTCACCTCTTCTTTGCCTTTGTGGATGCCTCTGATTTCCTTTTGTTAGCTAATGTTTCTGGCTAAGACTTCCAGCATAATGTTGAATCAGAGTGAACAAGGATGAAGGGGAGAGCATCCTTGTCTGGTTCCCATTTGCAAGGGAAACACTTTCAGCTTTCCCCTATTGAATGAGAGTTACCCACAGCTTTTTCTTATATGGCCTTTATTTTGGGCTTTGAATCTCCCTGCCCCACCCCACCCCTGCCCAGGAATGTATGTTGAATATTGCCAAATGCCTTTTCTGCATCTATCAATATGATCACATGGTTCTTATTTTTTCTTTTACTTATGTGGTGAATTACACTGATTATTTTTGTAAATGTTGAGCCATTCTCAAGTACGTGGTATGAATCCCACTTGATTACTGGGTAGGGATTTTGTTGAGAATTTTTGTATTTATGTTCATAAGGGATATTGGTCGGTAGTTTTCTAACTTTGGGGTGTCTTTGCTGCTTTGGGTATCAGACTTTTATGCTCGCTTCATAAAAATGAGTTTGGGAGTTTCTTTTGTCCTTTTCTATATTCAGGAATTGTCTGTGTAGAACTGGTGACAATTCTATTCAGCAGCATTCCCCTGGGAAGCTATCTGGTCCTGGACTTTTCTTGGTTGGAAGATTTTTAATGATCTAATTTATTTCTTCTTTTGTTATAGATCTGTGGAGATTTTCTACATCAGCCTGCGTTAATTTAGGCATATGGTATATTCTAGAAATTTGTTCATTTCATCTAGGTTTTCAAACTTTTTGGAGTTCAGTTTTTCATAATAATGTGCCAATATTGTTTTGATTGCCTTTGGATCTGCTGTGATGTCACCCTTTTCTCTTTAGTTGTACATATTTGCAGCTTCTCTTTTTTTTCTTTTTTAGGTTTGCAAGTGACTTCTCAATCTTGTTAATTCTTTTACAGAACCAACTTGTCTTGATTTTGCCATTGTATTCTAGTTTACTTCTGCTCTAATATTTATGATTTCTTTTTTTTTCTTTTTTTTTCATTTTATTTATTTATTTTTTCAATCATTTTATTAGGGGCTCATACATCTTTTTTCATAATATATAAGTAAGCATACTCGTGAAGCACCCTCACATGTCCACTTCTATTATTGTTCTCCAATCGTCCACCTTTTTCCCTTTAGCCCCTATTATCGGCTTATCCATTCCTTCCCCTCTTCCCCTGGCCTCTCCTCCCCTCCAACCCTCAATAGTTTATACATTGTTATTGTTTTGTCATATCGTACACTGCCCGACCTCTCTCCCAACCCACTCCTTTGATGCCCATCCTTCAAATAAGAGCTTGTGTATATATCCTTGCTATTGGTTCCATCTCTCTACCTCCCCTTCCCTCCACCCTTCCAGTATCTCCACTCTAACCATTGGCCCGAAGGGGCCCATCCATCCTGGTTTCCCCATATCTCCAGCTCCCCTCTATGCCAGTGTGACTTCTCCAGTCCATCTGGATTTGCCAGGTAGAGTTGGGACCATGATGGTTGGGGGACAGGGAGGAAGGCTTCAGGAATCAGAGGAAACTTGTATGCATCATCACTGCCTGGCTGCCCCCCGACTGGTCTGTCTCCCCCCCGTGTCTCCCCTGTAAAAGGGCGACCAATTACCCACCAGTGGGCCTTAGGTCCCCACCCTGCCCTCCTCCTCCTATGTAATGATGTGATTCTTGTTCTTTGGTGCTCGATATCTGCTCCCTTCGGCCCCTCTTGATTACGCATGCTGGTGTGCTTCCTGCATGTGGACTTTGCTGTTTCTGCGCTGAATGGTGACTCGATTATCTTCAAGTCTTTGAGATTCCAGGCATTCAATCATTTGTTAGCTGGGTACCATCGTTTCTTCTACTTTGTTTGCCTTTGTATCCATTTGTCATCAGCGATATCAGGAGTCAGTTGGTCCATTGATTTTGATTTTTGTTCTTTGATACCTGATTGTTTCAGCACCTCATGATCGCACAGGTAAGTGGTCTTCTTTTATGGTGGGTTTTGTTGCTTTTGTTTTTGTTACTTCTGCTCTAATATTTATGATTTCTTTTCTCCTCTTGGTTGAGAATTTATTTTATTGCTCATGCTCTAGTTGTTGAAGATGCTATGTTAAGGTGTTGATTTTGGTTTTCTCTTTTTTTCACATGTGCTTTAATTGGCGGTATAGGGGTTATGAATTGGACATCTGACTACAAAGTCAGCAGTTTGAAACTATCAGATTCTCCATGAAAGAAAGATTGATACTCTGGTAAAAGATTATAATCTCAGAAACCTACAGAACAGTTCTACCATGACTTCTAGGGTTTTTGTGAGTTAGAATGGATTTGATGGCAGTGAGTTCACTTTTCCGTTCTTTCTCTCTTCTATTACTATAAATTGATCTCTGATAACTACTTTTATTGTAACCCAAAGGTCCTGGTGTGTTGTGTTCTTGTTCTCATTTTCTCAATGATTATAAAAAGCATCTTATTTAATCAATTACCCAGCTATTTAAAATAGTATACTGTCCAATTTTCAGGCTGATATTTTGTCTTGTTCTATTGTTAATTTCTAGTTTTATAGTGTTGTTGTCTGAGAAAATGGGTTGTAGAATCTATCTCAGTGTTTTAAAATTTATTAAGGCATTCTTTGTGGTCTAACATGCTGTCTATTCTGAAGAATGTTCTATGTACACTGGGAAAGAATGTATATTGTGTTGTTGAGTGCTGTGCTCTGTATATGTCTAGGAGATTGAGTTGGTTGGTTATGTTGTTTAGTTCTGTCTTGAGTTTCTTTCCTGACAATCTGTCATTCCTTAAACATAGTGTATTGATGTCTCCTACTATTATTGCTAAGCTGTCCATTTCTCTCTTCAACTTTATGAGTGTTTGAACAACATACTTCTAGGGTCTTTCATGGGAGTGTATATGTTTAATATGGTTCTATCTTCCTGTTCTATTATTCCTGAATCATTACATAGTTTCATTTTTTGTCTCTCATTATATATACATAAAATTATTTTTTTCTTGAAGTCTAGTTTATTGTTATATTGGCATTCTTGTTTTCTTCTCTCTCTCTCTTTCTTAGCTATAATTAGCTTGGTAAAATTTTCCCCATCTTTAGCTTTTAGTCAGTTTTTGTTTTTTAATTTAAAAGGTGTTTCTTGTAGGAAGTGCATTGATGTATACTTTTTTCTAATCCTGTCTACTAAATTCTATCTCTTGACTGGTGCATTTAACCCATTGACATTCAGTGTCATTATTGAATTGTGTAGCTTTGTTACTGTCTTTATGCCATGTGTTCTTGTGATTTTATTGATTTCTTTGTTCTTCCTCTATTTCTATGTTGAGTACTGTTTTCATTGTAGTAGTCCTGGTGGTGTAGCGGTTATGTGTTAGACTGTGATCTGCATGATTGACCACCAGCTGTTCTGTGGGAGAAAGACTGAGCTTTCAACTCCTGTAAACAGTGACAGTCTCAGAAACCCACACAGGGTCACTATCTGTCAGCATTGACTTGATGGCAGTGAGTTTGGTTTTTCATTGTATTGATTTTGGAGTGTTGTTGATTTGTATGTTGCCTAAAGGTTTATTGTCGATTCTCTGTACCAAGGATCCCTATTAGTATTTTTGTAGTGCTGTTTCTTTTTTTAAAAAACAAATTCTTTTAATTTTTTTTCTTATCTGGAAATACCTATTTCTCCCTCATCTTTGAAAAAGCGCTTTTCTGAATATAGTATTTTTGGTTGGTTATCAGAAGTGGCCACCTTCTGATACATACATTACAGGTTCAACAAGCAGTTGTACAGTGATAATTATGATTGATTATAACAATGACATAGAGAACATAAGAGAGAGTGAAACAATAAGAGTTAGACACATTTCATATCAGGGTAACATGCTCACCTCTGCCCCGTATGGTGGTCCGAGTGGAGAGAGAGTAGCGGAAGGGATTACCTGATGAGGAAGAGGGGCCGAGAGTGTCCGGCACTCAGGGCAGGAGTGGCAGGAGCGAGAGTGAACATTAATTTTCCCCATTTAAATAACCTTATGGGGGACATATGAGTTCTACTGCCACCAGTCATGACATGGCACAGGAGGGGGCTGTCATAAGGGCTATATGGGTACAATGGCTTAGGGATGTGATAAGGGAAAACCTTGGACTCCTGGGGGTAGATGAACAGGTCTGTGTTGTTAGGAGTCATTGACAATGGCTCTTGAATCCCGTCCACAGGCCTCCAGGGAAGCAAACCATCATCCTAATAGCAGGGGAGTCAGCTCTATCATGAGTGGACGCAAAGGCCTCAGATAACTGGGAGCTTCAGGGGGAATAGCTAGCTTAGTCAGCTTCAAATACTGGTAGATAGGTTGCTTTATATTCTAGAGTATAATAATTGTGGAAAAGCCCTGTCTTCATCCCACAGTTGGTAATCTTTTTCTTTTAGGACAAGCTCCACCTTGTTTGTTGCTATGGTGACCTGAGTAGTCCCTGCTAGGGGGTGAGAATGGTCAGGGCCTGGGGCATGGGAATGGCTGGAGCTTACCTTGCAAAGGGGCAGGGATACCCAGGGCCTTCCTTACTGGGTTGCTGGGATGGCTTGTGCTTTCCTTGTTAAGGCATGTGGACAGCTAAGACCTTCCTTGTCAAGTTGCAAGGGAACCAGGTCCTACCCTGCTGTGGGGAAGGGAGGTCAGGCATGGCTGAAATCTACTTTTTAAGGGAGAAGGGATGGCCAGGGTCATCCTTGCTGAGTTGCTGGTGTGGCGGTCATGTGCTTATGTTAATTTCATAATTGAGATATAGGGATGGAGTCTAGCCTGTTAATCTGGAGATAGCCAGTGAGTAGCCAATGAGGCTTCTGTGTGGGCATGGCTTTCTCCTGAGACTTCTGGGAAATCTCATGATATTTCTCTCGTGGAGATGAGAAGCTGTCACCTGAGTTGTTGGGAGTGAGTCTCAGAGACAATGAACTATGGACAAGACAAGATGGCAGCGTCCGAGGGGCTGGACGAGTCAGAGGAGAAACCACACGGCCTTCCCCTGATGGAACCAGACCTCTGAAGCTGGAGAAGCCACGTGGAACCCTGCCAACACTGAGTTGTTTCTACTACCACTGGATGCTGTTGATGGACCCTGAATCCTGGAAGCTAGGAGCCCTGGAGAGACCCCTGCCGGTACCAGGATTCTGCACCCACTGGCCTTTGACTTCATGAGTCAGAAGGAGACTTTATAGACTGATATTGGGCATATATGTTAATATCGGACTTATGACTTTGAACTGGACTGGGCTGGGATGCTTTCTCAATGTCGCATTCCTCTGTACATAAACCTTTCCCTTATATCCATATGCACGTCTATGAGTTTGTTTCTCTAGTTTACCCGGACTAACACAGTTGGGGTGGCTGGTGATTTCCTTGTGGGTAGTGGTGGCAGAGACAGCTAGAACATTTCTTGCTGTGAAGTTGGGATGCCCTGGTACACAGTCACATTTGAAGTCACGAAGACTTACCTGTATACTATCTTTTAAGAATTTTATAGTTTTACATTTAGGCCACTGTTCCATTTTCAGATAGTATTGTATATGGTGTGAGGTAGGATTCCAATGCCATCCTTTGGCTTGTGGAACTGTACTTAGCCTAGCAG
Organism: Nesogale talazaci; assembly: GCA_004026705.1. Lineage (NCBI taxonomy): Eukaryota > Metazoa > Chordata > Mammalia > Afrosoricida > Tenrecidae > Nesogale > Nesogale talazaci. The sequence goes on along the minus strand of PVJH01014923.1, from coordinate 24,422 downwards.
CATTTCTTGAAGAGAATATTCATTCTCCATTGAATGGATTTGGCATTCTTGTTGAAAATCTTAGATATGTAGGTTTATTTCTGGGATCAATCAATTTTATAATACTGTGCTATATGTTTGTTTTTAGCCAGTACCATAATATTTTGATTATTATAGCTTTGTAATAGGTTTTAAACCAATAAATAAGATTCCTTCAAATTGTTCTTTTTTTCCAATACTGTTTCGGCGATCTGGATTCTCTTGAAATTTAATATAAATTTTGAATCAGCTTTGTCATTTCTGTAAAAGAAGCTGCTGGAATTTTCAAAGGGAATTGCACATAATCTGTACATTGCTTTGCATAGTAATAAAACATTTACACTATCAAGCATTCTACTATATATACACATTATTAATTTTTATTGATTTTGATCTCTAATTTCTTTCAATAAAGTTTTGTAGTTTTATAACAACCTTTGAGTTGTGCAACTATTTTCGCCCTCTTTTTCTGAGTTGCTTCTCTCTCACAAATATGAACTCATTGTCTACTAAGGTGCCCACACAATGTTTTGAGTTATTGTTAGGGTGATCCTACATAGATAATTTTTTGAAAATTATATGAACCATAATGTTCAAGGCAGACATGTTTAAAACTAATTCCACTATTGTTTGCTTTTAAAAATGCTTTAGGGGATATTTTGGGTTTAAGATTTAAAAAGAATCCCAAAGCATTGTTTCAGGCATTCATTCAACTTCTATGACTCCAGAAAGTTTGGAATCCAAGAAAACTTGAAAGTCTGTTCTGCATTTCCCCCTCTTTAAAAACCAGTATTCTTTTGCTGTGCTAGATTGGAATTTCTAGAGAAGCAAAATGAGTGGCTTGAGGAAGTATGAATATGGTAGTGTTAGATGCTGCTGAGTTGGTTCTGACTCACAGAGACCTGATGCATAACAGAACAAAACACTGCCCAGTCCTGTGCCATCTTCACAATTGTTGTTTGTTTGTTTTTGGGGGGGGGCATCACTGCTCTCTGGTGGTGGGAGTAGGAGGCCCAGCCCCACTGCTGGAATTGAACCTCCGTCCTAGTGGGCCACAGTCCCACGCACAACCACTACGCCACCGGGGCTCAGCCCTTCACAATTGTTGTTATGAGCCCATTTTATCTGAAGCAATTGCTGCAGCCACTGTATAAACCGGTCTCATCAAACGTCTTCTTTGTGTTGCCCTTCTTCTTTACCCGTAAATATGTCCTTTTCCAGTGATTAGTCTCTCATGATAACATTTCCAAAGTACATGAGACCGAGTCTCCACATCCTTGCTTCTAACTTGTAAAGTGAGCAGATTTTAACATTGGTAAAGTGGGACACCATGGGCGGGGTTGTGTGTATGTGCATGTGTGTGTGTGTGGTAGAGGGGGTATAGTCCCTTCCCATTCTCTTGCCGTTCTTTAGTTTGTTGTACATTCTTTCCAAAAATCGGGACTTTAAAAAAATGCCATGGGATGCGGGAAAAATTGTTTGAAATTGGGACTGTCCCACCAAAAGTGGGACATCTGGTCACTTTCTGCTAAGGAGAATTCTGGTGTACTTCTTCCAAGACAGATTTGTTTGCTGTGTGGGCAGTAGTTTCCAATATTCTTCACCAGAATTATGATTTAAATATATCGGATTGTCTTCAATCTTTCTTATCCAATGTCCAACTTTCACATGCATAGGAGGTGATTGAAAAAGAGCATGGCTTGTGTGGTAGTTACATAATTTCATGTCAACTTGTTAAATGGGTTGTAGGGGTGGAGTCTAGCCAGTCAATCAGGTCATAGCCAATCATGCCTCTGTGTGGGCATGCCCCTCTCCTAAGGATTCTGGGAACACCTGCCTTCCTCCCTGGAAGTGGGACACTCACTCTGTGCTTTGTATTCCTGGAGTTATGCTGATGGAACCAGAGCCCTGGAGCTGGAGGAGCCATGTGGAGACCCACACCAGCACTGAGATGCTTCCACCACCACTGGATCCACAAGATTTCAGTGGCCTGTGATCTTCCTGCATCCAGAATCATAGCATGGCTGTGTGCGCCTGAAGAGGAATTTGTGAACTGTATCACATATGGGGTATTATCAGACTTATGGACTTCATCTGGACTGGGCTAGAATGTTTTCTTAATGTACACTTGCTCTTTTATATAAAGCTATCTCTTACACACATATGAGTCTCCCTGGACTTGTTTCTCTAGTCTACCTGGACTAACGCAGCATGAGTCAGGTGCACCTTAGTCCTCATAGTGACGTCCTTGATCTTCAACACTTTGAAGAATCCTGACAATTCACCTACTGCAATGTGTTGTTTAACTTTTTGCTTCCATGAACATTGATTGTGGATCCAAGCAAAAAAGAAATCCTTTATTTTTAACTTTGTCTTTTAAAAATAATTTTATTGGGGGCTCATACAGCTCTTATCATAATACACCCATACATACATTGTGTTAAGCACGTTCGCACATTTGTTGCCATCATCTTTTTCAAAACATTTGCTTTCTACTTGAGCCCTTGGTATCAGCTCCTCATTTAAGAAACAGTCCTTTAGAGCTTCAAGTCTTTCTCTGTTTATCATGTTACCTATTGATAGAACTCTGAGTATTTTTTCTGTCTTTACATTTAAAGACAGTAGTCCTTGATCTTCACCAGGAAATGCTTCCAGTCCCTCTCACTTCCAGCAAGCAAGATTGTGCCATCTACATAGCACAGGTTATTAAATCGTCCCCCAATTCCAATACTGAATTCAAATTCATCTTTATGTAATCCAGCTTCTCTGCTTATTTGATCAGCATACAGATTGGCTAAATATGGTGAGGGAATACATCCTTAATGTACACATTTTCTGATTTTAAACCAGGCAGCATTCAACTGTACTGTTTGTACACCTGCCTCTTGATCCGTGTCCAGGTTCTGTTTTTTGTTCATGAGCACAGTGAAGTGTTCTTTTAAAAAATTATTTGGGGGGCTGAGCCCCGGTGGCATCGTGGTTGTGTGCGGGACTGTGGCCCACTGGGACGGAGGTTCAATTCCAGCAGTGGGGCTGGGCCTCCTACTCCCACCACTGGAGAGCAGTGATGCCCCAAAAACCAAAAAAAAAAAAATTATTTGGCTATCATTGTCTATTTTGCTATGTTTCCTTGTTTTTATTTGATGAATCTTGAATTCATGTATGTACAGGGGTTGAGCTCTAAGTCCTATTTCATTATGCAGATGGAGAGCCACTTTGGCAGTACCATTTGTTGAAAAAAAACCTCTCCTGTTTAATGGTTTTTGGCTTTTTGTCAACAATCAGTTGTCTTTGAGAGAATTGATTCATTTCTGGGTTTTTTTAGTCTATCCTATGTTATATGTGTCTATCATTGTATCAGTACCAGGTCCTAGACTTTGACCCATGTACACAAATGAACTCAAGCTGAATCTAAGACCTAAGTGTAAATCCTAGAACTGTAAAGATCATTAGTGAGAAAACAGGGACAAGTTTAAGGACCCTATTACAGGACATAGAAATACTACTAAATATAAAGAGGGACATATGGAAAATATGTTACTGGGGCCTCCTCAGATTAAAACACTTACCTGTATCAAATGTCTTCATCAAAAGAGTGAAAAGGAAATCCTGGGGAATTTTTTAACCAACAACACAAGGGACAAATTCTATAATCTCTAATCTCTAAAATCTATAGAAAACTGCGTGCCCCAATAAGAAAAAAAAAACAAATTAAAAAGTAGACAAATGACACGAACAGACAGAGCACCAAGGATGACATCCCAAAGGCCAGGAAACATGAAACAAATGCTCACAGTCACTAACTATCCAGGAGATGTAAATCAAGATGATGATGAGAGATTACCTTATACCAACAATGACAGCCAAGTACAAAAAAATAAAGGTATAAATGCTGGAGGGGCTGCAGAACCGTCATACATTGCTGGTGGGCCTGTAAACAGGTGCAACCACTGTGGAAAGCAATATGGCACTGCCTCAAACAACTGGGAATAGAAATTCCATACTATGCAGCAATCCCTCGGCTGGGCACAGATCCTAAAGAAGCAAGAGTTACAGCACAAACAGACCTACGTGCTCCCATTCCTCACAGCGCTGTTCACGATAGTAAGAGCAGGGAAACAACCTAAATTTTCAACAGAAGAATGATTACACACAAAGGACTATTCAAAAACATTTCATAATACAATCAGGAATCCATGAAGCACCTCATAGCATTGATGAACCTGGAGAACACGATGCTGAGTGAAATTAGTCAATTGAAAAATGACAAACATTGTGTGAGACCAGAGTTAAAAGGAGAGAAATACAAGGAACAATTCACTGGGGACAATTTCTGGAGATTTCCAAATGATGCAGGGCAAGAGAAGGAAGATGGAGCAATGGGTAGACTGTTCCACTGGGGGGAAGTGGAAGCTAGTAGGCCACAAAAGGGAAAAGTGAGATCAAACAGTGAGTGAGAGGGTTTAAACCGTTTAATACCAAGTTGATGATATGAAACATAAACTCTCATCTAATTCATAATAATAAATTGCTACAAAAAGATTCGTGGATAACTACTTGATTCAAAAGCAGAAAATAAAAGGGAATCCAAAACAAAATCAAACTTACTGCCATCAAGTAATTTATGACTTCTAGTGAACTTATTGGTCAGAGTGGAAATGCCTTGATGGGCTTCCAAGGTTATATACATCTTTACAGAACGCCTCATCTTTCTTCCATGAATCAATTGGTGGTTTCAAACTGCTGACTTTTTGGTTAGGACCCCAACTGGTAACCCATTAGGCCACCAGGTGTCTTTAAAAAGGATCGGAAGGTGCTCGCTTCGGCAGCACATATACTAAAATTGGAACGATACAGAAAAAGGATAGTAGTTGGAAAATATGGCCTTGGTGACAGAAATGACTTCAAAGATGGCATAACCAATAACTTATCCACTGGAAATATGTTTGTTTGTTGTTTTTTTTAACTGATGACTGTACCATTTGGATTCAAACAGCTTAAGGGAAAATTGAATGAAAAGATAATGGGATTTTTTTTTTGATAATGGGATTTTAAGAAAGATAATGGAATTACTCTATAAACTTTCTGAAGCACGCTAGTATATGCGAAATTGATCGATGGAAGATATATGTATCAAATTGGCCATATTTGAAGGAGATAATTAAGAAGATCAATGTCATCAATTAGAAAAAGGGCAGGGAGGGATTGTGAAAGAGACCATCAATTGTTTGTTGCAGTTGAAATTGAAGCTAAGAAAACTAAAACAAGTCTATAGAAGCCAGATTATGACCGTGACTGTATTCCGCCTGAACCTAGGGCTTATCTAGAAAGCCATTCTGTGCACAAAACATTCACGAACAAAGATCAAGCTTATTGTGGAGTGTCATCAAGAACAACATACATGAGTGCCCAGGTGCCCAGGCCAGTGCTGTGCACGGGACACAGAATACTGCAACTCTGCAGTGCATGGCATGCTCCAGAAGCCGTATCAGTGAGAACGTAGGGAACCCCACTGGCGGAACTGGACGGGACATCAGACCCTTTTGTAAACTGAAAACTTAAGCTGGAAAACATATGGCGTTTGAGGAAACAGAAGACAGCTGTACCAAGAATGATGTACTGTTGGTTGGTGGACAAATAAGATTTTACTATATAATCACATTTAGAGATGTATCATTCCAGCAATCCTGCGACAGCCATTCTACTCTATTTTGCTTAGGCTTGCGTATATTAGGGTGTACCACAGAGGGATGCTGCCATTGGGGTTACACTCTTGAAGCTGTCTTCTTTGTTTTGCTGTCCTCTGGGTAAATGAAAGCCAGGAACATTGAGACTATGGGGACAGAAAACATAACACAGGGTTGGGGTGGGGGGAAATAAGGAGGTGATGTCAGGAAACCAATTATGGAAGCAATTATACAGTTAAAGAGAGAGAGAGAGGAGAAAAAAACGAGGGTGATGGGGAACAGGGCACAAATATATCCACAGGGAGGGTATTGTTTATGTCTCCACAGGAAAGGGAGAGAGGGACAAGAATCGATCCTGAAGCATCAAGTCTTGAGCGCTACATACTGGCATGGAGCAGCAAACTAACAGACAGGTTGATGGGGCTGGACCAAGCTGCACTGTGTTGACCACCTCCCCCAAAGAATGTAATACAGGGGACAGCACTGAAGATGTAGCCTGGGGAGAGTGGTGGGTCTGTCTCACCACACAGGTTCAAAGTACGAGGGAAAGAGAGAGCGAGAAAGAGATTGAACCTCCTTTTGACCCACCAAAGTTTGGTACTTAGCAGACCTGAGTGGAAAACACTCATAAGGGTCAGGAGGCAGACCTCAACTATCTATTGTTGGTTTTTTTCCCTTTTGCTTTATGTCATCTATATAAGATAGGTTGTTCAAACAATCCTGAGGAGATAACAATAGAGTGACACTCTTGGGGGGGGGGGACATGAGAGAGAAAAGAGCAGGGAGAGGGAGTGGGGAGCCAATAAACTCAGGAATAAGGGAACAAGAAGAGATCTAAAATTAATAGAGGGTATAATGCCTGGTGGAGTTTGATCAAGTGCGATGTATCGAGAAAAATTATTGAGGGCTTAATGGAGAATGACATGATATTGGGACAGGCAGAAGGTAAAAGGAAATAGAAGAAATAAGTAGGAGGCAAAAGCTATAGAGGCGGGCTGAGCCCCGGTGGCGTAGTGGTTGTGCGCAGGACTGCGGCCCACTGGGACGGAGGTTCAATTCCAGCAGTGGGGCTGGACCTCCTACTCCCACCACCGAGAGCAATGATGCCCCCCCAAAAAAAGCTATAGAGGTATAGCTATAGGTATGTATATATGTAAATATATTAATTTATAATGAAAGGCATGAGGCCAATGTACATATATTTTGTTAAGTATTAAGATTAATTTATAATGAAAGGGATGAAGCCACTGTACATGTATTTATATGTTAAGTATTAAGATAGCAGGAAGACCTTGAGTCTCTCTAAACACAAAAACACTTTGTTCTAATAACTTGACACTCTTTGATAGTCACCTTCCCAACAAGATCACTGAAGACAAAATGGGTGTATAAGCAAATGTAATGAAGAAAGTGGATGGTGCCAGCTATCAAAAGATATCTGGGCTCTTAAAGGCTTGAAGTTAAACAAGCAGCCATCTAGCAGGGAAGCAGATAAGTCCACATGGCAGAAGCACACCAACTTGTGTGAGCATGAGGCATCAACAGGATCAGGTATCAGCTATCAAAATATCCAAAACAAACAAATGTATCAATCAACTAAGGTGCAGTATATATAGCATCGTGGAGACACATATAATTCTTCTATCTTCTGAATGCCTCCACCTCCAACCCCCTCCCCACCCTTCATACCCCCCTCCCCCGCCCATCATGACCCTATTTGTTACCACTCTGTCTAGACTGGAGTCCACATATCGTTACAGATAAGACTCTCAACACATGGAATTCAACACAGATAAACCATTGGGAAAGTACTGGGAGTAGTGATATCATGAAGGAGGAGGGATGTTGGCGACAAGGGGGTGGGGAAAAGGGGAACCCATCACAAGGTTGGATATAAAGCCCACATCCCAGGGGGACAAAGGGTAATTTGTGGGTGAAGGAAGACAATGGACAATGCAAGACATGAAATAACAGCAATAATGTATAATGGACCAATAATTCATGAGGGTGGGAGGATGGGGGACAGAAGGGAAGAAAGAGAAGCTGATATTATGCACTCAAGTAGAAAGAAAATGTTTGGAAAATGTTGATGTCAACATGTGTACAAGTGGGGGCTGAGCCCCGGTGGCGTAGTGGTTGTGCACAGGACTGCAGCCCACTGGGACAGAGGTTCAGTTCCAGCAGTGGAGCTGGGCCTCCCACTCCCACCACCAGAGCAGAGATGCCCACCAGAGATGCCCCCCCCAAACAAACAAACAAACAAACAAAACAAAACAAAACAGAAAAACATGTGTACAAGTGTTCTTAATACAATTGAATGGTGGGTTGTTCAAAGATCTGCGAAAGCCCCCCAATAAAAGATTAAGAAGAAAAAAAAAACCATCATACAGGAAGAAAGAAAAATGCCATTAAAGAAACAGGAAAGACAAAACCAAACTGAATGTCAGAAGGACCTCTGACATTTGTTCTTGAACATAAAATAGATAAAGCAACAGGAAAAATGATGCTCTAAAGGAGATGAACAACAGATTTCAAAGTGCAGCTGCAGAAGACCAGTTTTAATATTGAAATGTGCAGAGATCCGGAGGTGTGTGTGGAGGGGAAGCGAGGGGAGGACCATATGGGAGCAAACTAAGGGGGAAAGAGAGAGAGAGAGAGAGGACTGCATGCTGGTCCACCAAGCCCTGCGGAGGACGCTCCTGCTCAGAGCAGCCAAAGCACAGTGAGGACCGAGGGCCGGTCCCACCCTGAGACTAAACATCCTCTCACTGACCCACAGCGCTGCAGGGGGCAGCACTGGAGACACAGTGTGGGAATTGTGCTCCGTCTGACCACCCTAATACCGGGGCAAAACACAAAGAGAGCACGATATAACATCAAGGTAAGCAAAGCACCGAAGTCCCTGAAGAATCCCGAGAATAGACTTCAGACTCGTAGGGCAGGGCTTGGCACCTCATCAAACTCTATAGGAAAACATACATAAAGGTCAGCTGACAGACATGCAACAATTTATAGGCCACCTTTTTCTCTCTTTCTTCCCCCCCCCCCACCCTCATAACTATCTATATAAGACAGGCAAGTTAAACAATCCCATAGAGAAAACAATGGCACTGATGGTTCTGAAGGGATGGGGGTGGGGGGTTGGTAGGGAGTGGGGAGTCAACAAACTTGGGCACAAGGGTACAAAAGAGATCTGAAAGCAATGGCAAGGAGTGTGTAGAGCTCCTGGTGGGGTTTGACCCAGTGCAGTGTGGTCGAGAAGAATTACTGAGAGCCAAATGAAGGCAAACATGATAGTAGGACAGTAAGGAAAGAGAGGCAAAAGACATTTATAGAAGTATAACTATAGATAGGTATATATGTAAATATATTAATATATAGCTATAGGGATTAGGTCTATGTATATATATATTTATATGTTAAGTATCAGGTTGCAAACGGACATTGGGTCACTACTCAAGTCCTCCCTCAACACAAGAACACTTTGTTCTAATAACCTCTAATTCTGTGATGCTCACCTTTCTGACAAGATCACTGAAGTCAAAATGGGTACATAGGCTAATGTGGTGAAGAAAGCTGATGGTACTCTGCTATTAGAAGATAAAGTGTCTGGGGTTTTAAAGGCTTGAAGTTAAGCAAGCAGCCATGTAGCAAGGCAGCATCAAAGCTCACAGCCTGTGTGATCACGAGTGTCAATGGAATCAGGGCTCAGGCATCAGAAGACCCAAAACAAGCAATTGTATTGATGCGAATGAGGGGGGAAGAGTGGAGACCCAAAGCCCAAGCCTATCTCTAGACAATCTAGACATCCCTTCACAGAAGGGCCACAAGGAAAGGATGAGCCAGCCAGGGTGCAGTATAGCATCGTCAAAACAGACAACATTCATCTAGTTCTTTAATGCTTTCTTTCCCCCTTACCCCAACCCCATTAACATGAACCCAGTTCTACCTTACAAATCCTATTAGACTAGAGCACGTACACTGGTACAGATAAGAGCTCTTGATACATGGAACCCAGGACAGATAACCCCCAGAAGAACAATAATGGGAGTAGCAATACTATGAGGGTAAGAGGAAGGTTGGGGGAGAAGGGAGAAAGGGGGAATCAATGGGAATGATTGACAAATTAACCCCCTCTCCTCCACTGCCCCACCCGGGGGGGGGGCGATAAACAACAGGAGCAATGGGAGATAGCAGACAGTGTTATATATGAAAATAAAATAATTTATAATTTATCAAGGGTTCATGAGTGTGTGAAGGTGGGGGCGGGTAGTGGAAAGACGCTGATACCAAGAACTCAAGTAGAAAGAAAATATTTTGAAAATGATGATGCCAACATATGTAGCAATGTTCTTGATTCAACTGATGTATGGATTGTTGTAAGAGCTCCCAATAAAATGATTCAGAAAAAAAGAAAGAAAGAAAGAAAGAAAGAAAGAAAGGAGTTTTGAAACTTATTGTGGTGACAATTATATAATACTTCTCACTGTGATATGGAATGATATGATATCGGTATTAACTTCCAATAAAATTATTTTGAAAAAATGAAGGAAAAATCAAAGGGCAGAACACTCCAGCATATCACACTGAAAGAACTGAAGAAAATATTCAAGTTTCGAGTTGTATTATTGAAGGACTCCACAGGTTAAAAAATAAACACTTCATGGTGTTTCAAAAGAAGATGGAAAGAATATTTGTACACACAGTCACTATACCCCCCCAAAGAATGGATTCACAGTCAACCACTACAGAAGGTGGTGTGTGATTAGGAACCAATGGTAATGAAGGAAGAAGTCAAGCTGCACTGAAGGCCTTGGTGAAAAACTAGGCTTCGGGAATTGATATCAGTTGAGATGTTTCAACAAATAGGTGAAATGCAGAAAGCACTCACTTGTTTGTGCCAAAGTAATGTGGAAGACAACCATCTGGCCAACCCACTGGAAGAGCTTCATGGTAAGCCCATTCCAAAAAGGATGGCCCCCTAAAAGGTGGCAATTATCAAGCAATATAATTAATATCACACACGTAGAACTTTGCAACAGTTCTTGGAACAAGAGCTATCATTGGTGAAATCAGATATTTGAAGTGAGAATACCAGAAATATTTTTACTTGCGTTTTATTGACAATGCAAAAGTATTCAATGGTGTGAATCATAAATTATGGACAACACTGTAAAATAATTAGAAGCCTAGAGCATTTAGTTGTGTTTGCAGAACCTGCAATATCTGCAGCACACAGACAAAGAGGCAGGTATTTCAAACAGAAGAGGATGCTGCAGTGTTTTAAAATCAGGAAAAATGTGTGTCAGGATTGTATCATTTCACCACATTTACTCAATCTGTATTCTGAAGAAATAATCTGAGGAGCTGGACTATATGAAGAATGGGCATCAGGGTTGTTTTAATAAATAATGCCATCTATTAAATTTTATGTGTCATAGTTGTTAAGCTTAAGTCCCCCATTTTTGTACTATATTTTCTTTTAAAAGTTGTATAGATTTACACTTTCCATCTAAACCCATCACTAGTTATTCACTGATGAGCTGAAAGCTAAGGTTGAAGTTCATTGTATTCTTCATGAATATATAACTGCTCTAACACCCTATCAGAAGTTCTGAAACCACTGCTAGAGGTTTAGGACTGATTCAAAAGAGGCCATGGAAAAAGGGTTATCATTGTGCATGTCAGATGGATCTTGGCTCAAAGTAGAGAATGCCAGGAAAAAATGTTTGTGTATCATTGACTATGCAAAGGCATTTACTTGTGTGAATTATAATTAACTGTAGATAATTTTGAGAAGAATGGGAATTCAAGTACTTCATTGTGCTCAAGAGGAACTTGGATCAAGAGGCAGTTGTGTGAACAGAACAAGGAAATACTGTAGGGTTTTAAATCAGGAAAAATGTGCATCAGGCTCGTATCGCCTCACCATACTTATTCAACTTGTATGCTGAGGAAATCATCAGAGAAACTGGATTATATGAAGAAGAATGGGGCATCTAGACTGGAGGAAGACTTATAAACAACCTGCGATATGTCGATGACATATACTTGCTTTCTGAAAGTGAGGAGGAATTGAAGCACTTGCTAATGAAGATCAAGAATTACAGCCTTCAGTATGGATCACAATTCAATATAAGGAAGACCAAAATCCTCACAACTGAATCAATAGGTAACAACCTAATACATGGAGAAAAGGTTAAAATTGTGTGGGATTTTGTTTTGCTTGGATCCGCGATCAAAGCTTGTGGAAACAGCAATCGAGAACAAACGATTCCTTGCTCTAGGTAAATCTACTGTACCAGACTCTTTAGAGCATGGAAGGACATTGAGGACTAAGGTGCCCTTGACCGAAGTCATAGTATTCTCCAAAGCATCATATGCATGTGAATGTTGGACACTGAATAAGGAAGACTGTAGAAGGATAGGTTTGTTTGAATTGTGGTGCTGGAGAAGAATATTGAAGGTAGCATGGGCTGCTAAAAGTCCAAACCAATCTATGAAGTAAAGCCAGAGTGTTCATTAGAGGCAAGAATGGCAAGACTTCAGCTTACATATATTGGACAGTTTTAGGACAGACCAGGCACTGGAGAAGGACATCGTGCTTGATAGAGTGAAAGGGTGCCAAAAAAAAGAGGAAGATTGTCAAGGAGATGGACTGACACAGTGGCGACATCAATGGACTCAGGGATAGGAACACTGTGAGATGGCACAGGACCATGCAGCGTTTTATTGTGTTGGGTACAGAGTTTCTATGGGCCACAGCAACAAAGCTCATATAGAAGAAGCACACCAGCCTGTGTGATCATGAGGTGTTGAAGGGATCAGGTATCAGGCATCAAGGAACAAAAAATCAAATCATTGCGAATGAGAGGGAGTGTGGATTGGGGACCCAAGACCCAGCTGTAGGTAGCTGAATATCCCCTTACAGAAGGGTTGAGGGGGGGAGATGAGCCAGTCAGGGTGCAGTGTAGCAACAATGAAACATACAACTTTCCTCTAGTTATTAAATGCTTCCTAACTCCCACCTACACTCTCATGATCTCAATTCTATATTACAAATCTGGGTAGACCAAAGGATGTACATTGGTACAGATAGGATCTAGAAGCACTCGGAATCCACGACAGATGATCCCTTCAGGACCAGTGGTGAGAGTGGTGATACTGGGAGGGTGAAGTGAGAGTGGGGTAGAAAGGGAGAACCGATTACAAGGATCTACATATAGCCTCCTCTCTGGGGGACAGACGACACAAAAGTGGGCGAAGGGAGACATCAGACAGTGTAAGACATGACAAATAATAATCTATAAATTATCAAGAGTTCGTGAAGGAGGAAGGAGGAAAAGGAGGAGTTGATACCAAGGGCTCAAGTAGAAAACAAAATGTTTTGGGAATGATGGTGGCAACAAATGTACAGAAGTGCTCGACACAAGGGATGTATGTTTAGCTTGTGATGAGTTGTCTGCACCCCCAATAAAATAATTTAAAAAAAAAGACCTCATTGAAGTGTTAAACAGTAAAGTTGTGGTTTTGAGAATGAAGGTTCACTTGACCTAAGACAAAGTTATTTTCAATAGTCTCAGAGGCATATAAAAGCTGGACGATGAACAATGAATACTAAAGAAGCACTGCCAAGCGGCACCACTCCCCGAAGATGGACAGCCTCGTGGGTAAACCAGAGGGCCAGTGAGGAAGAGGAGGACCCGTGCAGAGATGGATGGACAATGAGCTCAACCACAGCAGGTGTGAGGAGGAGGCAGGGCAGGGCTGGCTTTGTTGCGCGGCAGAGAGCTGTATGAGTTGGAACCAACTTGATGGCACTTAGCAACCTCGCATCATTTTTCTTTTTCTTTGTTTTTAACAGTTTTATGGCCCCTTCACTCACATATCATACATAGTATAGTTCTATCGTGACAAAAAGAGTTGCACCATCACTAGCACAACCAATTTTAGAACATTTCCTTCTTTTACTCCTTGCTAAGAGTGTAGTTATTATTATTTATTTTAATTGTGGCAAAAATATACACAACAAAACATCCTCTAATTCAACAACTTTAGCAGATAAAATCCAGTGCCACTGATTATACTCTTGGTGTTGTACAAACATTATTGACATATTTTTCCGAAATTTTCTACAACCACTACCACAGAATCAATACCATCTAAGCAAAAATACTTTCTCCTTTACCCATGGTAACCCTTGGCCAACTTTTTTTTTCAGTAGTTTTCTTGATATAAAATTCACATATCATATACTTCTATAGATAGATAACTTTAAAAAGTGTTGTACCTACATCATCACAATCAGTTCTAGTGCTCACCACCCCCTCCCACATTCAGTGTTTGCTCCCCAATTTCCCTCACACCTCCCCACCCCCACCCCCAATTAACTATTGCATCAGTTGTTGTCTCTGTGTATCTACTCCTTCAGTGCTTCATAAATTGGGAAACCAAACAAAAAGAATGAAAAAGAAAACGAAGGGGCTGAGTCCTGGTGGTGTAGTGGTTGAGGGCAGGACTGCAGTCCACTGGCTTGGCGGTTCAAATCCAGCAGCAGTTCTCTCAGGAGCAAGACTGGGCCTCCCACTCCCACCAAAGGGCAATGATGCCCCCAAAACAAAAACAAAATGAAACCGAAAGGGGAAAAAGAAATATAATAGCATAGAGATAAAAATTAAAATAAAGAGTAAGTAAGAATAGACCATCAGCAATATTTTTTAAAGTTAGAGAAGAAATTTCTATAATAGAACAAGCAAGAAATATTTAAACTTAGAATAAATTCAGCTTGGATCAAGTGGGAGGTCAACTGAATAAATATCATATTCTACCATGGTTTGAGCCACCATAATCAAATTTATAATAATTTCTGTCGCTTAGTAAAGCTGTCTGCATCCCTTGCCTGTAGCTAAAGGGGATCTGCCAGAGAATTAATCTGACTAGATACTCTGCTTAAGGATTTGGGGTGCCCACTGTCCTCCATAGTCTTCTACAAATTGCATGTTCACAATTTCAGCTCGGATACTTTTCCCTTCATCATATTTGGATTTTGTTAACGTCATCTTTGGATCACACAGACTGGTGTGATTCTTTGAGGTGGACTTAGTTGACTCTTCATGTAGATGGCTGCTTGTTTGAATGACTGCCTTTATGACAATAGACACCATTCCAACTGACAGCTGGGAACACTCTCCTTGCTTTACCATGCTTTGCTATAGCAACCTTAACTTCAATGATCTCTTCACGAAGGTCGGTCTTGAGCAGGGCCCTGTCATAAGAACTAACTGTGCTAGTTAACTAATCTGAAATCTTTTGGGGACTTGAAAGGATTGAGTGAAGGGGTGGAGTCTAGTCTGTCAATTGAGTCATAGCCAATCAGGCTCTGTGTGGGCATGGTCTTCTCCTAAGGATTCTGGGAACTCCTGTGCTTCCTCCTTGGAGGTGGGAGATTCTCTCTCTCTCTCTCTCTCTCTCTCTCTCTCTCTCTCTCTCTCGGCTAACTTCTGAGAGACTCTCTACTGACAAGACACATGAAGTTATGCTGATGGCACCGAGAGCCCTGGACTGGAGAAGGCACATGCTGATGCCCTGGCAGCGCTGAGATGCTTACCATATCACTGGATCCACAAGGTTTCCCACCCACTAGCCTGTGATCTTGCTGCATTCGACATCATTGCAGCGTGTTTTGTGAGTCTGAAGAGGATTGTGTAGCATTGTAAGAGATATACGGGCTAATATCAGATTTATGGACTTAATCTGGACTGGGCTGGGATGTTTTCTTTTTTTTGGGGGGGGGGCATCACTGCTCTCTGGTGGTGGGAGTAGGAGGCCCAGCCCCACAGCTGGACTTGAACCTCCGTCCTAGTGAGCTGCAGTCCCGTGCACAACCACTACGCCCCCGGGGTTCAGCTCTGGGATGTTTTCTTAATGTACAATTACTCTTTATAGAAAGTTCTTTCTTATACATGAATATCTATGAATTTGTTTCTCTAGTCTACCCAGACTAACAAACTGTTCTTGGTTTGAAGCTAGAATTAAGTTGGAGTCCAGAATCCATCTGATTGTTCATGGGTTATGAACGGCTCTGATTTACTTTGGGAGTCATACTGCAACAACAACAAAAAACAAAAACAGGAAACAACAACACACAAACAAAAGGCAAAAAAGCAAAAAACAATCCCCAAACCAAGAAACAGTAAAGAAAAAGATTATATCCCTAGGATATAATGCAATTAAATTGATAACAGCAATCATTTATTTGAGACATGGAATTTAAAGTACTGTTGATATGGCAAGTTTATTGGACTATAGTTCAAATGAGAGCTGAAATCCATGAGTTGTTGCTTTGTATGAATTTATATTTTAACTGATTTGACTCTGTTTACACTGAGGATGAGGGACCATGCTAGGGGAAAGTTTCCTGTATTTTTTCTTACAAGTGCAGATTCTTGTTCATCAGATTAGAACATTATATTAATGCAAAGTGAGCATTAAGATACTAAACATATGGTGATTCTGGGACCCTTTCCCACTAAGCCAGGGGCCCCATTCAAGGTCCAGTGACCTCCCTTTCCACAGTCTTGGAATGACCATTTCTTTGATTCCTCTCCTATGAGGAATTTAAGTCCCAACTCCAAAGGCTACAGGTAGTTTTGAGGTATGCCCAGTTAGTTCATACAGACTTCCACATTGAGCCTTGTGTTATGACCCTTGAGGGATGCTATATTTCTTGTAAGACCAGTGTCTAAGGTCATCATATTGCCTAGTCCCTGTCCTGGGTCACCAAGAGTTGAGTATAAACCATAGTTTCCCAAATTGGGTGCCACAGCACCCCCTGTGGTGCGTGGAATGATCTTAGGGCATTGTAAGAGCTGATTCCTACACTTTATCCTGGATTCTGGGCTGGAGTATAAAAGGTTTTCATTGCTAGGGAGGTCATGAGGATTTTTTTTTATGTACTTTTGTTTGTTTGTTTGTTTCTTGGGCATCACTGTCCCCTGGTGGTCGTGGTAGCTACGCAGCTTTGCTGCTGCTGGCTTGGAACCGCCAAGCCAGTGGGCCGCAGTCCCACACTCATCCACTACGCCACTGGGGCTCAGCCCAAGGAATGTCTGTTGTTTTTTTTTTAAGAGGACAGTAGGCCATATAAATTTGGGAACCTTTAATAAGTATAACTTATTAAAAGTGTCTGCCCAGGAATACAGAACCCCATTTATTTTCCCCTTAGGTTTCCTCCCATTATTGTTTATACTTTATACTTCCTGATGTGAGGTTTTTCTTCTGCATGAATCTTCCTATCAGTGGCTCCACTAAAATGTAGTGCCCCTCTCCCCTGGTCTCAACTTGATTTTCCAGTAAGGTTTTCCTCTCATTCCTGTGGAGGAACTGTTGATTGGTCACAGCCTTGGTCACAGTGCTTTATGGCATTAAATGGATGGTCCCCCGCTTCCCCCTTCCTGGAGTGACCCAGCCACTGTCAAGTCTCCTTTTTCAATGTGGTTCTTATAAAATACGCATAAGGTAGGCAGACTTTTTACCCCTTGGTTTGGGGATTTGTTTAACTGGTGTTTCTCCTTATGGTAGTGGACTCCTACAATATTTGTCCTTTTGTGGATTGACTAACTTCACTCAGCATAATGGTTTCCAGGTCCTTCTATGTCATACAGTGTTTCATTACTATTTTTAATAGATAATTTTACTGGGGGTTTGTACACTGCTAATCCGAATTCATACGTACATAGATTGTGTCAAGCACCTTTGTACCCCTGCTGCCATCATCATTCTCAAAACAAAATTGCTTTCTACGTGAGCCTTTGACATCAGCTCCTCATTTCTCCCCCTCATTCCCCCTCCTCCCTCCCTCATGAACCCTTGATAATTTATAAATTATTATTATTTTGTCATATCTTGCACTGCTCAAAGTCTTCCTTTTGCCCACCCCTCTGCTGTTCATCCTCCAGATAGACGGTTATGTGTAGATCCTAGTAATCGGCTCCTCCTTTCTACCCCACCTCCCCTCCACCCTCTGGGTTTCTTCACTCACTCCTGGTCCCGAGGGATTCCTCTCTCCTGGATTTTGTGTATTTTTTAGGGATGCATAGTATTTCATTGTGAGTATGAACCATAGTTCTTTCATCCATTCTTCCACTATGGGTGTTTGGGCTGTTTCCAGTTTCTTGCTATTGTGAACTCTGCTGGAAAAGTACACACCCATTTGTGTTGTGTTGTGCCTCTTATTTCTTTGGGGTAATAGTGGTACTTTTGGATCATATGATATTTCAATTCCCAGTTGCTTTAAGTATTTCCACATTGATTTACACAGTGGTTGTATGTATTTGAAAGTCCACTAACAGTGTATATGAGTTCTATTCTCTCCATAACCTCTCAGCATTTGCTGTTTTTTTTTAAAAATTGGGTTTGTGTTGTGGGTGTAAGATTTTATTATTTGGTTTTGAGTCTCTCAGATGGTTATTGATCATAAGTATTTTTTTTAATTTTAATGTCATTTTATTGGGCACTCTTAAAGCAATCCATACATCAGTTGTATCAAGCGCATTTGTACATACGTTTCCATTAACATTTCCAAGATACTTTCTTTCTCCTTCCGATCTTGGTATTAGCTCCTCCTTTCCCTCCCCTACCATCGTGAATCCTTGATAATTTATAAATTATTTTATTTTCATATTTACACAGTCTGTTGTCTCCCTTCACCTATGTTTCTGCTGCTCATTCCCTGGGGTGGCCTGGGGAATTGTATGTCGATCATTGGGATTGGTTCCCCCTTTATCCCTCTTCTTCCCTCATCCCTTCCCCCTACCCTCATGGTATTGCTACTCTCATTATTGGTCCTGAGGGATTTATCTGTCCTGAATTTCCCGTGTTTCGAGTTCTTATCTGTACCAGTGCACATGCTCTGGTCTAGCTAGATTTGTAAGATAGACCTGGAGTCATGATAGTGGAGAGGAGGAAGCACTAAAGGACCAGAGGAATGTTGTGTGTATCGTTGGTGCTGTACTGCGCCCTGGCAGACGTTACTTCCTTGTAACCTTTCTGTGAGGGATGTCCAATTGTCTACAGATGGGCTTTGGGTCTCCACTCCAACCCCCTTGTTCACATTAATGTGATTGTTTCTTTTGGGTCTTCAGATGCCTGATACCTGATCCCGTTGACACTCATGATCGCACAGGCTGGTGTGCTTCTTCCAGATGGACTTTGATGCTTCCCTGCTAGATAGCCACTTGTTTAACTTCTAGCCTTTAGTACCCTAGACACTATGTCTTGCAGTAGCCAGGCACCATCAGCTTTCTTCACCACATTAGCTTGTGCACCTATTTTTTTCCTTCAGCAATTGTGTCAGGAAGGTGAGTGTAGCAGAATGCCTACTTATTAGAACAAAGTGTTCTTGCATTGAGGCAGGACTTGAGTTGAGGCCCAATGTCTGTTTGCTACCATAATATTTAACCTATGCATGTACATATGTACACAGACCTAACCTCTGTTATATATTAATATATTTTCATATGTTCCTGCCTATGTTTATGCCTCTATAAATGTCTTTTGCCTCCTAGTTCTTTCCTCTAATTCCTTTTACTTTCCTCCTGATCCACTACCATGTTTGACCTTCATTTGACTCTCTGTACTTCCTCTCACCTACACTGCACTTGATCAATCATGAGCATTTTTGTGTGTGTGTTTATTAGCTATTTGTACATCATTTTTGGTGAGCTGTCTCTTCATGTCTCCCCCCCCACCCCCACCTCCGCTATTTAATCGAGCCATTTGTTATTTTTTTTATTGAGCTTTTGTAGATTTCTGTATATTTTGGTAATTAGCCCCTTCTCCCTATGTCCTTGGTAAAATTTCCCCCCAATCTGTGGGCTCTAGCTTTACTGTTTGGATGGAGTCTTTTGATGGGCATAAGCGACATAATTTCAGCATGTCCCAATCCTCTGTTTTTCAAGGGCGGCTTCCCTGGCCCCAAAGATGCAAAATGTTGTGCACAAGTAAGAACCCCACGTGGCAACAGCAGTCACCGGGTTCCCGGCAGGCGGGTGCGGGCGCTTGCGTTGCGCCCTGGTGTTCGGGGGACAATGATCTCTTCTATCTTCTGCTGATCTGCTGAGTATGCTTCCTTTATTATACTTGGTCTACGTATGGCCTGCAAAAGGGCACTTACCATAAATTTGTTCCAGTTTTCTTATTGATGATGCTGATACCTCTGGGGTTTACACTGATGTCTTTAATCCATCCTGAGTTCATGTTTGTTCATGGGAGAGACGTGGGTTTTATTTCATCCTTCTGCATATGAAAATTAATTTGTGCAACACCACTTGTTAAAGAGTCTGTCTTTAGCCCTTTGTTGAAGATTAGTTGCTTGAATGAGGATGCATTTATGTCTGGGTTTTCTGTTCTGAACTAATGGCCCGTATAACTCTCATTATACCAGTACCAGGGTGTTCTGAATACTGTGACTGTGTGGTAGGTTTTTTAGGTCAGGTAGTGTGAGGCCTCATACTTAGTTCTTTTTTAAAAATGAAGTTCTTGTATTATCCCGAACCTTTTGTCTACCCTTATGAAATTAGTCATTTGCTTTTCCATTTCTCTAAAGAATGTATTTGAGATTTAGATTGGGATAATATTGTACCCATAGATTGTTTTAAGTAGTACTGATATTTTCACAATATTAAGTCTGCTTATTCATAAGCATGAAATATTTTTCTACTTATGTAGGTCTTTTTTTGTTTCTTGTAGCAATGTTCTATAAACTCTTTGTATGTGTCCGTTGTTTCTTTGGTTAGATGTATTCCTATGTATTTCATCTTCTGATATTATTGTCAATGGTATTATTTTCTTAATTTCTTTTTCTTTTTAAAAATCATTTTATTGGGGGACGTACATTGTTTAGCACCATAAATACCAACACTTACTGTGCCAAGCATCTTCGCATGTCTGCTGCCTTCATCATTCTCCAAATATCTGCTTTTTCACTTGAGTCCTTGATATCAGCCTTTTATCCCTTCTCCTCCTTTCTCACTCCCCCTGCCCCACCAACCCTCAATACTTCATAAATTATTATTTTGCCATATCTTACACTGTCTGATGTCTCCCCTTGCCCACTCCTCTGATGTTCATCCTTTAGATAGGAGGTTACATGTAGATCCTTGTAATTCGCTCCCTCTCTCAACCCCACCTTTCCTCCCCTCATCCAGTAACTCCTCTCTCCCTACTGCTTCCGCGAGGTTCATTTGTCCTGGGTTTTCTGCTCCCATCTGTACCAGTGTACCTCCTCCAGTCCAGCTGTATTTGTAAGGTAGAATCAGGACCAAGATAGTTGTGGGGAGGAAACCTTTAAGAACTAGAGGCAAGTTGTATGTTTCATTGCTACTTCACTGCACCCTGGCTGGCTCTTCTCCTCCCAGCGACTCTTCCATAAACGGGTGTCCAATTGCCCATGAATGGGCCTTGGGTCCTCAGCCTGTTCTCCTCCTCCTTTGTAATGATGTCCTTCCTGTTCTTTGATGCTTGATACCTGCTCCCTTCGACCCCTCCTGATCACAGAAGCATGGTGTGCTTCTTCCATGTGGGCTTGGCTGCTTCTGCGCTAGGTGGCCGCTTGTTTACCTTCAAATCTTTAAGACCCCAGACGCTTTATCATTTGGTAACTGGGGACCATCAGCTTTCTTCACCACTCTTGCTCCTGCCCCCACAGGTCCTCACCAATCATATCGGGAGGGTGAGCACACAGTGATATGGTTTTATCCTGTTATGATAAGGAGGAAATAAATCTAGGTACATATATCTATAGGTTAGTACTAAGGTAACAGAAGGACCCTGGGCCCCCACCGAGGCACTTCCTCAATGCAAGAATACTTTGTTCTATGGATCTGGTATTCCATGATGCTCACAGGCCCAATACAATCACTGAAGTCAAATGGGTGCATAAGAAAATGTGGTGAAGAAAGCTGATGGCACCCAGCTATCAAAGGTTATAGCATCTGGGGTCTTAAAAACCTCAAGATAAAACAAATGGCCATCTAGCTGAGAAATAGCCAAACGCACACAGAAGAAGCACACCAGTCAGTGTGGCCACGCATGAGGTGTTGAAAGAATCAGGTCTGAATGTTGTTTTCATAGCTTTCTTCACTGGTATGAAGAAATGTGATCGATTTTTTGGTTGTAAATTTTGTATCCTGATCCTTGCCAAATCCCTCAATTGTTTCCAGTAGGCTTTTTTGTGCATTTTCATTTTCTATCTATATAGGATCATATCATATCATCTGGAATGGTGAGAATTTTGCTTCTTTGTCAATTTTATTCCTTCTATTTCTTTTTGTTTTCTGGTTGCTCTATCTAAGAACTCAAGCACAATGGTGAATAGGAGTGGTGATAGGGGACATTCTTGTCAAGCCACCTTTTTCAGTGGAAATTTCCCAGTTTTTCCTCATTGAGTGTGATGTTGGTAGTTGGTTTTACATATATGGCTTTTATTATGCTGAGGAATTTCCCTTCTATTCTCATTTTGTTGAGGGATTTTGATTGAACATGGGTGCTGGATATTGTCAAGTCTTATTTTTAACCTTGTTCATGTAGTGGATTACACTGCTTGTTTTTCTGCACGTTGAACCATCCCTTCATCCATAGAATGATTCCCACTTGGGCCTAGCAAATTAGTTTTTTGATATGATGTTGGAGTCTATTGGCCCAAATTTTATTGAAGATTTTTAGCATCTATTTTCATGAGGGTTATTGGTCTGTAATTTTCAGTCTTTGCCTGATGTGGATAACAGTGTTCTGTTGACTTGTTATGGCAGTCATGTGCTTATGTTAATTTTGACTGAAATGTAGGGGTGGATTCTAGCCTGTTAATCTGGAGATAGCCATTGAGTAGCCAGTGAGGCCTCTATGTGGGCATGGCTTTCTCCTGAGACTTATGGGAAATCTTGTGATATTTCCCTCCTGAAGATGAGAAGCTATCTTCCCTAGTTGTTGGGAGTTAGTCTCAGAGACGATTAATCACGGAAAAGACAAGATGGCAGCATCCAAGAAACTGGAGGAGCCGGCGGAGAGACCACACGGCTTTGTCCTGATGGAACCAGACCTCTGAGGCTGGGGCGGCCACATGGAGACCTCTGCCAGCGATGAGTTGCTTCTCCTGTTGATGGGCCCTGAGCTCTGGAAGTGGGGAGCCATGTGGAGGCCCCTGCCATTGCTGGAATTCTGCACCCACTGACCTGTGACTTCGTGAGTTGGAAGGAGACTTTATAGACTGATGTTGGGCATATGGGTTAATATCGGACTTATGACTTATATTGGACTGGGCTCAATGCCCTGTTCCTCTTATATATAAACCTTTTCCTTATATCTACATGCGTGCCTATGAAATTGTTCCTCTAGTCTATCCAGACTAGCACACTTGTTCAGGAGTTTGTTGTCTTTTTCTGTGTTCTGGAATACTTTGTGTAGTATTGGTGTCAGATATTCTCTAAATACTTGGTACAATTCCCCAGTGAAGCCATCTTTCCTTGGTTGGAAGTTTCTTAATGACCTGCTCTATTTATTCGTTTGTTATGGGACTGACCAGGACCTGTGTCCTGGGACAGCTGCCCAATTGCTCAGTCTATCTGTACCTTACTGGGAGAGCCCTCTGAGCCCTGAGGCTTATGGTTCTTGTCTCACACCCCAACTCCTTGTCTGTGTTACGTAAAACCGCTGGTGCAGTTTCACCCATATGCCTGGATGGACGTCCAACCAGGAATACTCACCCACTGAGTGATGTGTTGGGTTTGTAAACTGTCTTGGGATCAGGTGGCGTGGTTGAAATCCAGGGGGGTTGACTAAATCTCTTGGTCTGTGAGCTCAGCTCTCTTTCCTTTGTCTTTTAGCAATCTACTTGTATTGCTATGCTAACTATCTCACTTATAGGCCACGTAAGTGGGAAAAGACCCCCAAAGTCCTCAAATGTCTATGTAATTTTGGGTACCTTAAGGTGGGGCTGTGCAGAGCTGTACCTCAGAGACATGGGATTAGTTTTGCTGAGCAGGACTGGAGCTCCCTGGCTTGTGTGGAGAATAAGTTTACTATTTACTTGTAGAATTGTCTTCAGGAAGTTCAGTAGGCAGTGTTATTCCTGGTATCTGGGAGGGAGGGCTGCCAGGGTGCCGGGATGGAGATCCCGTCTCCTGTGCTAATTGTGCTATTTCTCTCTGCCCCAGGTTGGTCATGTGGGGCTGTGTCCATGCAGGTCGGTGTCTGTGTGGGTCAGTCCGGTCGCCTAGCTTGCTCTGAGATTGGGAAATAATTGGGCAGGTAACTTGGAGTTCTGGCTTCCATTTGATTTGTGCCAATGTTCATGGACAAAAACGAATCTATCAGCAGGCGTTGCCGCTCTGATATTTAATGCATTTGTCTATCTCTGTGCTAGAGATCTCATTGTCTGATGTGTAGGGTATCTCTCTCCATGGCCCTCTGCACAGGTCTCTGTAGAATCCCTCCCGCCAGTGCTACTTGGTCGCAATCTTGAGACCACCAACAGCACATCATTCTGATTATCCTGCTGATCTGTCCACTAACCCTCTTGGCAACTTCCTTCTATTTGGTTTTGGAAGGTGGCTATGAAGTCTGAAGCAAGGATTCTTTTTTTCTCATTCTAATCCTTTACACTTATATTTACCTAGAAATGTTTTCACGATGCAGTAGTATTTCTAATCTCTGATGATTAAT